>JAOTRS010000036.1:27303934-27314940 GCA_028565755.1 Dinotopterus cunningtoni
CTCGAGATGCTTTCTCAGGCTCCGGCTGGGGTGCGGGACAGAGGTCCCAGCACAGGGGGGTATATAAATTGCTTTGAGAAGGTTTCTTTTATTTAGGGCAATGAGGTTTTACTGCCTGTATATTTAAGTACTACAACCTCCTATAAAAAATGCCTCCTCTCATCAGCTAGTTAACAAGCTGCTCCTGAGAAAACACTAAAATTTGCTAGGCAGGAGCACTCTAGAGCCTGGTTTAGGAAGCAGTAAATTATCCTTGCTCAAATTCTCTAAAGCTATCCAATGTCATTTCCTGTGTTCAGTATGTAACCTGGTGTAATGATGAGACCCTTGGAGGAATAGAGGGGTGTATGGCAGCAGTCCATGCAGCTGACCCAAACTTTGGTATGTGAAATAGAGACTATAGTATGTGGTGGGAATCAGCACATATACATAAACTTACATAAAACTTTATCTCTTGAACAGAGTTGATATACACTATATTGCCAAAAAGTATTCACTCGCCTGCCTTCACATGCATATGAACTTGAGTAACATCCAATTCCTAATCCATAGGGTTTAATATGATGTTGGCCCACCCTTTGCAGCTATAACAGCTTCAACTCTTCTGGAAAGGCTTTCCACAAGGTTTGGGAGTGTGTTTATGGGAATGTTTGACTATTCATCCAGAAGCGCATTTGTAAGGTCAGACACTGATGTTGGACGCGAAGGCCTGGCTCGCAGTCTCCGCTCTAATTCATCTCAAAGGTGTGCTATCAGGTTGAGGTCAGGACTCAAGTTCTTCCCAACCAAACTCGCTCGTCCATGTTTTTATAGACCTTGTTTTGTGCACTGGTGCGCAGTCATGTTGAAACTGTTGTTTTTCAGGATTTGGGCTCCTCAGCCCCTTACTTCAAGTGAAAGGAACTCTTTATGCTTCAGCATACCAAGACATTATGGACAATTTCATGCTCCCAACTTTGTGGGAACAGTTTGGGAACAGCCCCTTCCTGTTCCAAAATGACTGTGCACCTTCCACCTTGTGGAAAGCCTACCCAGGAGAGTTGAAGCTGTTATACCTGCACAGGGTGGGCCAACATCATATTTTGGATTAGAAATTGGATGTTTCTCAAGTTCATATACATGTGAAGGAAGGTGATCGTAAACTTTTGGCGATAGTGTATGTGAATATGGTTTTTCTTCTGATTAATTCCACCACAATGCTCACAATGTTTGCATGTTCACACCAGTTGTACCTCTTTACGCTCACTTTGCTGCAGTCATGGGTCATGTGATCAGCACTGGACTGCAGTTGGTGGGTACAGGCAGTTCAGTGCTGCGGGACCAAACGCTGGCCAGTGCCGTGAGGAAGCTGCTGGATCTGGCCCGCTGTCAGGAGCTCACAGCCCGAGAGAAACAGCACGTCAAAGCCGTCGAGCTCTTCTCGAAAGGGTGATTCTAGATCATTTGCATGCTGCCCAAACAAAGCTGGGATATTTTTATGTATTATATTTTCTATTCCATTTCTTTATTTGCAGAAAAGTTGCTCACCTACCAGTCATTCAGTAATAACTAGGCAGAGAGTTCCTACTAAACTTATCAAAGACAATAGCCTGAGAAATTTTACACAAGTGCCTTAGGCTGTCCTACATCTTAGACCATATCTGTTTAGCTGTTTGAAATACCAATATGGTTGAACAAAGTTCACAGTCTCTGTACAACAAAAGCTTTAAAATGCCTACAGGCTCTTCTGTATTCATTAGGCAGAAGGACAGTAGCAGTATACGATAAAAAAAAAAAGCATGTCATATCAAACAAGGACAAATGGCAGATTATGTTGTGCATTTAAATGCAGCTGTTGTCTAATTGGTATGTAATTACAGCAATAATAGACCTGCTACACTGTTCCTCAATATCTTCTACATTTTTTTTATTTACAGTCCACTGATTTATATAAAAGCAGTTTGAGCAAGGCATTGTTGAAGGCTAAACATAAGCTTGTGTTTTTCAGAGCCTTGGGCAAGGCCTGTGATGTGTGGGAGGATATTCTGGTGGAGCACCCCACAGACATGCTAGCTCTAAAGTTTTCCCATGATGGCTTTTTCTATCTGGGGGAGCAGATTCAGATGAGAGACTCTGTGGCTAGGGTTCTTCCACACTGGAAACCACACATGCCTCTCTACAGGTGCCATACCGCCTACACAGACTCCGGATGCGAAATAGCATAATGCCAAAAGTATGTGGACACCTGATCAGCATGACACTTTGGTTCTTGGTGCATTCCCAATATGAATTAATTTCTGCTTTTTAATTCTAATTTTCTCTTCTAGAAAGGCTATGGTGCTCATCTATTCACAAGCACATTAGTGGGTTTTAGGCACTGATGTTGGATGAGAAGGCCTGGCATGCAGTCAGGGTCACGGCACCGTGCAGGCCACTTTAGTTCTTTTGCAAGAACTTGGGCAAACCAAAGTGGATCGTTATGCTGAAGTTTAGTTCCGTTCCAGGCAACTTTATAAAGTTTCATCATGTACAGCCTGGCAAAAAAACTGGGTTAAGAAACCTTTAACACATTATCAAAACATGGAAGGACAGTGTTGAACCCTCACCATTGTGGATGAACGAATGTAGATTACTTAAACACTTGCTGAAGTTGCATTGTAAAAAAAAAAATCAACAGTAAAAACCAGAGCTGTGTATAATTGTGAAAGTAAGAGAATTTCCATACGCACACAATTTGATGACAACTCACAGGATCGGGACTAAACATCTGTGTGGCCATTAAAAAAAACACTTGTTAGTGAAACTATTAAAAAAAAAAATTTTTATTTTCTAGCAAGCATAAAGTTTAAACTTTGGAGCAGTTGACCCTATTCCAAAATGATGGGTGGATCATGGTAAGTAGGGAAGCACATATCATGCATAGTGGCCACTGTCCAAGCCTCAGGAGGTAGTGTTATTATGTATATGTTGGGTTGCTTCAGTTGGTCAGGTCTAGGCTCTGCAATGTTATGCGACACTAATATAAAGTCATGACCTGAATGCACTGAATGAACAGGTTATTCAGGGTTTTTTGTTCCCTCATGGCACAGACATATTGCAGGAATCAAATTGTGAAAGAGTGTTTCTGGGAGCATGAGGAACCATTTTCACACATTAACTGGTGACCAGAACTCATCAATGGGTGTGTTAGTCGGGTGTCCAAATACTTTTGAATATAAATAGTGTATCACATTACCCACATTCACACCTACAGTATGTCTGTTTTTTTTTGTCTTTAAATAAAATCACTCCTGTGTTTGGCTTTAGCTATCTAAAGGGCATATATTCATTTGGACTTCTTGAAACTCATTTCTACGACCAAGCTGAGAAAGTAGCAAAGGAGGTAATCAATTATTTTTTTCTTAGAGTAAACAGTTAAAAAGTTTTGAAATACATTCTTCATTCAAGATCATATGCCTCTTAGATGTATTTGCAGAATGACAGGCTTTATCTTATGTTTCATTAAAACTACAGTGAATAAGAGATTTTTCTGAGTAGGTAAGTAAAAATATGATGACTGAGTCGAGGGTAAGAAACCTCCTGCGTTATATAATGTTCCAGAGTGGCTGTGAGTCGCCCTGACGATCCCGTAATAAACCAATAAACCCGCAGTCAGTGCTGTGTCAGGGTGTCAGGTCATAATTGATGGGACCGTTGTACCCAATGGAATATGCCAGCTCAGGTACATTTAAATGACACATAAGAAGTAGGAATAGTAGGATTCAGAAAGACAGAATGAGAGCATGTGAGAGTGTTAAGAAACAGCAGTGAGAGTAAGAGTCCCACAGTACATTATCTATAGGCAATGGTAATCAGGAATGACGGAGTTTGGGCTTTTTCGGCTGAACAGCAAAGACATTTGTTTATTCTCTAATTCAGTTGGAAGCTAGTGAATTATGGATGATATCCAATTTATTCTTGTTGTAGAGTTTGTGCTATTACCCAGTTGAGAAATTGTTGCGCTGGAGAACTCATGATAGGCCGAAGTGAATAATGGGATGTGTTGGCGAATTTACATATTTTTGAATTTCCATTACATTGGGCAGGTATGAGCGGTTCGAGCCTTCTGCTTGTATGATGTGCATTTGTTGATAATTTTTTCAAGCTGTAGAAGAAAATACACAGACTAGAAGCAAATTTCTAGTGTTTAGGACACATCATTAAATTCGTTATAACTCTTTATAATCACTTGTTAATCAGATGTTAGATTAGTGCATACAGTAGAGGAAGGATGCAGGACAACCCATGTAGCTTGAAATAGCACGTTTCTACCTGGGAAAATGAAATTCCCAAATCTACAGTACATTATGTACTTTTAAACTGTATTATTATTATTATTATTATTATTACATGCATTGTATAAATATGTTTTCTATTGAAATCCAGATTTATGAGCTAATTTGTTGCTCTGGATCATCCCCAGGGTCTTGCTTTAACTCGTGAGGATGGCTGGTGTGTCCACTCTGTAGCTCATGTGCATGAGATGAAGGCTGAAATAGAAAAGGGGCTGAAGTTCATGGCCTCCACTGAGAAAGACTGGGTGGTCTGTATTCAACATTTTGTACTACATACTGTTGGTACATGTAACATTATGAAATCTTTACCAATTTTGATTAAACTTCTCTCTTTCATTCTGAAGGTGTGTGACATGTTGGCATGTCACAACTACTGGCACTGGGCTCTTTATCATATTGAGAAGGTAATATTTTTCATGCTGTCGAGCTCCAGTCATCTAGCTATTTCTATTAACGACTCCATGTGTATGTAATGAAGCGTAGCCAGGAGGACAGTCTAACAGGTTAAATGTGTATTGGGAATGAAGTCGTTCCTTGGGAAATTGCATCCACATGTCCACTTCGCAGATGCCAGCCACAGTTTTGAATAAATTAATTCAGTTCCCATTCCCAGGTGGATAAGTTATACAGTAAAAGTATGCACATAGAACAGTCATAGCACTAAAACACTAAAAACATTCACATGTCTTTCCACCTAGGTGTGAGGTGTGTCTGGTACCAGGATATATATACATATGCATATACATTTTATATATAATTTTACATAGTTTATTCTGCATTCAAATGTTTACTGCGAATGCTGTCAACGTACAGTACATTTCTTTAAAATTTAGCAGTAATGTTTTATATGATTTGATTTTCACGTTTTATATTTTTGTCTTTTGGTCTTCAGGGAGAGTATGAGGCAGCATTGACAATCTTTGATGAACAGGTTAGTGGTCTAAAAATTGCTCAGGGATGTGTATGTACTGGCAAAAGCACTGATGTTGTGTTGAGTTGTGTGTGTGTGTGTGTGCAGCCCAGGGAGTGGTAAAAGCAAAAGTATGTCTCATAAAGGCGCAACAACACTGACCCCCTATTTCGCCCCGGTGCCTTTTATACGTACAGAACAGCAATGCGTAATGAAGGCACAGTATTTCTGTCTTGAACACGCTGTGTGAAAGGGCTTACAATGAATAAAAATGGACTTCTGGTTTAAGTATGGAGTGAATTCAGTAGGTGGTAACTGGTACGGCTCCTGACCTCCTTTAATTATTTCACCGATTATAACAAATACGCTACCTTAATTCATTTAGCTGATGTTCTAAACAAAGTTGGAACACAGATAAACTACATAATGGCGTCTAGAATGCAACTGCATAATAAAACTGGAGGAAGAGATGGCGAGGCCTCTGGTAAATCCGACGACCCCGCGCCTCTCCCCAGGGATGCGCCCGCTCTACCAGACGACCTTGAAAGGCTTCGTTCATTGCTCCTATCGGACATGGCGCAAGTAGTCCACTCACTTTTAAAAACTGAACTAGCAGATGTCACCTGTCACCCGTGAACACGACTCTGGAACAAGTAAAATCATACCATGAAGACCATGACCGTCTGCGCGAGGTAGAAGGCGGTCTAAATCATTATAGTGACAGGCTGGCAAGCATCGAGGCCTCTGAGGAGGCGCTAAGGAAGAAAAACGAGTATCTAAAGAAGAAGCTAAATGATCTAGGGAACCGTTCACGGAGATCTAACATGAGGGTCGTGGGCATTCCCGAAAAGCTTGAGGGGTCAGACCCAATTAAAATCATGACAGTCTTCTTTGAGGGAGTACTAGGTAAGGATTGCTTTGAGAGACCTCTCGTTATTTCGCAAGCTCATCGTATCGGTCCCAAGCTAAATAACGTCGCCAAGGCCAGTCAGAACAAACCCAGGATATTTTTGGTGAACTTAAATTTTTTTTCAAGACAAGCACCAATTTAGCAGACAGAAAAAGTGTGTTTTCGTGGGCACAGGGTGTTTTTTCATAAGAACTTCAAAGCAAGCGGCATTTAAGGATGTGAAATCGCGGCTCTACGGGAAAGGAGTCAAATTCATCCTCCTGTACCCAGCAAGGCTACATATTACTTACAAAAGAAAAGACGTTAAGCTTTAGCACACCAGAAGAAGCCAGCGATTTTTACTTCTCTCATTGGGGTGAAGATTAAGATGAAATACATAACTTTATCCTTAAGGATATAATTTTTGGTTGTTTACTTTAAATGAACTAGGACGCGACTTTGACTTACGTATATATATTTTTTTCTTTCCAATCCGCGCTTATCAGCTGGATAAAGTTAACAAAATTTGATATTCTGTTAACTTTTTGTAGGACGGTAGCCTTACCGCTTTATTCTTTGTTATTTTGTTATACTTTTTGTTTTGATAGATCTGCGTTCATCCTCAGTTGTGGAATTAGATCTAGGATTTATGTTTTTTTTTTTTTGTGTGTGGTTGTTTATGTTCGGTTTGGGGTTTGGAGGGAGGGTTTGCATTTTACATCCCTAATTACTATATATTGTGCTGTCTGTTGTTGAATCCCATCATTTACACCTTATGGTCACAAATTGTTTACTTTTTTTTTTTACTGGTTTTCCCTTTTTGCCTTTTTATTTTAGATATCATACCCTGCATACGCTTGAATATTACATTACACAGTTGACATAGGTGGAAATGATGATGGAGGCCATCCTGTAAAGTTTTTGTCATGGAATGTTAGGTGGCTAAATGGCCTTGTTAAAAAAGCCAAAGTTTTTTCCCATCTTAAACATATTAAACCAGATGTAGTATTTCTTCAAGAAACACATCTTAGATTGGAAGATCACAATATAATCTGTAAATCATTGGTTAGTCAAATTTTTCATTCAAAATTTAATAGCAGATCCAGGGGTGTGGCAATATTGGTTAACAAGAGAATACAGTTTACACAATTCAGTATATTTAGTGATTCTAATGGCCGTTTTGTTATAGTTTCTGGTTCTCTTTTTCAAACAACAGTTGTTTTAGTAAATGTTTATGTACCCAACTGGAATGATGTCCAATTTGCTAACAACCTTTTGTCATTAATTCCCAATCTTAACACTTACCATCTGATATTTTCAGGAGACTTGAACTGTGTCATTAACCCCTTGCTTGACAGATCTACCATAAGTAGCAGCTTTCTCTAGCTCTATAAGGCTTTCTCTACTTTTATAAAGCAAAATGGCTGTGTGGAGGTTGGAGGTTCGCCAGCCTCATGGGTTCAGTTAAGCAGTTCTCTTTTTACTCTCATGTTCACCACTCTTTTTCTAGGTTAGATGATTTTTTCATAGATGGCTTACTTATTTCAATGGTTAAGCAAATTGACTAGTTATATCATACCATGCATCTGTTGTCCTAGACTTACACTTTGCTTTAAATATTAGAGAATGACCACAGGTAAAACTTCTGTTATCCAACAAAAAATTTAGCGACTTTATCTTGACCAGCATAGATACTTTTCTTGAGACTAATAAAACAGATGCAGTGTCCTACTCATTACTTTGGGAAACTCCAAAGGCTTATATAAGGGGACAGATAATATCCTACTTTTCTTATGCAAAAAAGGAGCATAAAATGGAACGGCGAGCACTGTCACAATCCATTCTAGACTTGGACAAATTATACTCACAAACACCAACAGCCGAATTATATAAATTATATACAAAATATAAACAATTAATATTTAGGACACGCAGTTTCTTCTATGAGTACGGGGACAAATCTAGTCGGCTTTTGGCTCATCAGCTGAGACGTCAAGCTCCACACAAGTTATGTTTCAATTTCCCATAAACAAGTGATCCAAAAGAAATTAACAATATTTCCACCACATTTTATACTGAGCTTTACTCTTCAGAATTTCCTTCAAATACAACAGACATGAAACAGTTCTTTGACAATCTAGATACTCCAACTTTACAATCTGAGGAGGTGGAAGATTTAGAGAATGATCTTGAGCATTGAGAGATCAGTAGCACCATCATGGCAATGAAAAGCGGTAGATCTCCAGGCCCTGATGGCTACCCTATTGAATTTAACAAGAAATTCAGGAAAAAACGTTTGCCAATCTTGCATTAAGTGTTTAAAGAGTGTCTAAAATCTGAATCCTTGCCACCAACTTTCTCGCAAGCATCTATTTTACTTCTTCTTAAAAAAAAACAAGGACCCTACTCAGTCTGGATTATATCTTCCTATTTCTCTTGTAAATGCTGATATAAAAATTTTAGCTAAGGTGTTGGCCCTCCGCTTAGAACGTGTCCTCCCTACAATAATTTCAGACGATCAAACGGGATTCATCATGAATCATCGCTCTTTTTCTAATATACGCAGACTAGCCAATATAATGTATACGCCTGATCCTTCACCTACAGTAGTCCTGAGATAATTGTATCTTCGGATGCAGAGAAGGCTTTTGATCGCGTTGAATGGCCATATCTGTTTAAAGCTTTGAAAAAGTTTGGTTTTGGCAAGACGTTTGCATCTCGGGTTAAACTTCTGTACCATTCAACTCTATCATCTATTTAAACCAATTATTCTCGGTCTGATTACTTCCCACTAACAAGAGGTACTCGTCAAGGATGCCGACTGTCCCCACTTCTCTTCGCAATTGGAATTGAACCTTTATCGGTAGCACTGAAATCAACCACGTTGTTTCAAGAAATTAAAAGGAGGATGTTGAACATCGTCTGTCTCATTATGCAGATGACCTTTTGCTGTATGTCCGTGATTCCATAACTACAGTAGCTGCCCTGCTATCATATCAATATTGGATAATTTCTGAACATTTTCAGGTTATAAATGAAATCTTCATAAAAGTGAATGCTTTCCCATTAACAATTTAGCCTTGCAGATCAAACAGGAATTACTGCCTTTTCGTTTATCTCCTGAAGGCTTTAAATATCTCTGAATAAATATGACATGCTCTTTTTCCTCCTTGCTCCTTGTATAAATCTCAGTTAAAAGAGATGAGGGCATAGAGATGGCATAGTCTTCCCCTTACTTTAGCTGGAAGAATATATTTCAAAATGATGATACTTCCAAAGTTTCTTTACCTGTTTCAAGCTTTACCAGTTTTTCTGCCCAAGTCTTTTTCGTGTTTAATCGAACAATCTATTTCCTCTTTTAACTGGGAAAACAAAACTCAGAGGGTCAACAAACATATCCTCCAGAGGAGGCGTGAAGTAGGTGGCTTTGAGGCTTAGTTTTATTCATTATTATTGGGTATCTAACATACAAAATATATTATACTGCTTCACTGCCCTGATACAAATTGGCGTTCAGTTGAATCACATACATGTCACTCTTCATCTCTCCCAGCTTTAGTATACTCTTCTTTACCCTTCAAAGCTTCTCGTCTTACATCCAATCCCATAGTGCTTTCATCTCTTAGGATCTTTAACCAGTTTCGCTATCACTATAAGTTGACATCAGCATCAATTCTGGGCCCTATATATAAGAATCCTTTATTTCTTCCCTCTACATTTGACTCATCACTTGGACAGTGGGCAGTCAGTGGTCTAACATATTTTAAAGACTTATATACCAATGGTTTATTCAGTAGTTTTGAAGAACTTTGCAGAACTTATGACTTCCCAAACAAGCACCTCTTTAGATATTTTCAGATTCGTCACTTTGTTAAAGATAATTTTTCATTCCTTTCCTGATCTTCCTCCTTCCTAGGTCCTAGATAACCTAACTCTTAATTTCAATACCAAAGGACTGATTTACATATTGTATTCTAATTTAATGTCTTTTGAAAATTACAACCTGCATAAAATAAAATCTAGATGGGAAGCTGAACTGGGCATTGAGTTATCTGAGTCATTTTGGAAGGTGGCAATTAAAAGGATTTTAATTAGATAAGATTAGGGCTTATACAACTTAAAGTTGTGCATATGGTCCATCTAAGTAAGGCCAGGCTTGATGGACTATATCCTGGGTTGGATGCTTCTTGTGATCGATGCTCTCATTCTCCAGCCAACCTGGTACACATGTTTTGGTCTTGCCCTGGTCTAGATAAGTACTGGGCTTTGGTCTTTAGGACGCTGAGTGATGCTCGGGAGGTTAAGTTGAGACCCAACCCTTTAGTAGCAATTTTTGGAACACCAGACGATATAACAAATGTCACTTTGACTACGAGTCAGAAAGACATCATTGCTTCTACTTTTCTCCTTGCTCGTAGGAGAATTTTGTTGAGCTGGAAATCCTCTACCCCTCCGTCAGCAACAGGCTGGCTAGAAGTTTTTAAAACCAGACAAAGTAAAATTTACTCTGAAGGGCTCAGTAAATAAGTTTTACTTAAAATGGAAACCCATTCTGACATACTTCAGGGATCTGAGGGCATTACCTTATAGATAATTTGGCATGTGATCACTTGTTTTGTATTTATGCATACAGACATTGTTTCTTTTGCCCTTTTCTTTTTTTTTTCTGTAATGTTGTACCTCTGTTAAACAGTTTGACTGATTAATTCTTCTGTTTCTTTTGCATTTTTGACAAGCAAGGGCTTATGTCTAAAGTGTTGTGATATAACTGTGTTCTGTAACAAAAGTGAAAATGTTATAGGTGTGAATGCTGATTGTGTGTGTGTGTGTGTGTGTATTCCTTATGATCCTAATTTTAGCTTTTTTTTTTTTTTTTACCTCAGGTTGTCAACAT
>JAOTRS010000036.1:27315040-27328359 GCA_028565755.1 Dinotopterus cunningtoni
TATTTTCAGATTCGTCACTTTGTTAAAGATAATTTCCCTTCCTTTCCTGATCTTCATACGTGTGTGTGTGTGTGTGTGTGTGTGTATATGTACATATGTTGTTTCTGGGTGTGAGGGGGGGATTTCTTTCTTTTTCTTTCTTTTTTATTTTATTTAAAAAAAAGAAAGAAAAAGAAAAGTGTACAGGATCTTGTTTTTCAATTGTACTGTTCATTTTTTCAATAAAAAAAAAGTTTTTAAAAAATGGCTAGGAGAAATGATTTTTTTATAATTATTATCAATTGGGTTTTATTCTGAGTAGGAACTATATTAAAGAATTATAAGTAAATAAATGACCCTGTTTAATCCGTCTTTTCATGCATGTTTGGATTGTTTGGGTCCATATGTATTTAAATTAAGTTTGGCCACCAGTGTGTGATGATCAGTGCATAAACTTTGGTTGTTATGTTATGATGTATGGCATTTAAGGAATAAATGCACTGTTTTTTCCTCTTAAAGAAAACACCATGTAAGTGTAACTCTAGAAGTACGAGGGTGAGTCAAAAATTATCCGCACTCTGGGAGCAAACAGGTGAAAGTCTGATGGAGCAAGGACTATAGGGAGGATACTTTAACACCTTGGATGAAAGTTTTTGCAAAGTGTCGACAGTGTAGGCAGATGTATGCGGCCATGCATTATCATGTATTGTAAGATCACAACCCGCTTGGGTAGTGGTTTCTCTGCGTTTAATCCAAAGTTTAGGCCTCAGCTCTTCAATAAGCATCTCACTGTAACAAGCACTGTTAAGTGTTAAACCTTTTTCCTAATCATGTTCTAATCCCAGAAAACTGTAAGCATCAATTTTCCAGCTGACGGTTGACTTTTTAACTTTTTCTTGGTCGGTTTCTGTTCCATACTCTGCCATTTACTCCAAGGTCCCTAGTGATGAATCCATGTCTCGTCACCAGTAAAAATTCTCTTTAAAAAACTTTCACCCCTTCTTAGAGTATCAGTCCAAATTTTGTTTGCAGATATCCAAACGCTTCTGATTATGCTCTTCCTTGCGTTATTTCGGCACCAGGTACACCCTTAGACCACGCTGCTCCTCTTTCATGCAAATCACAAGTAAGACATCCATTTTTGCTTGCATCGCATGTATAACTTAACTAAGGTAACATGTTCACACCTGCGCATCAGTGACTGGGGAGAAAGCACTGATAAGACAGTGCGAATAACTTTTGACTCACCCTCGTAAATTTTACTCTTATTGGCAACACCAAGTACTTTAATTATAAAGCATATACTTATAGTATTTCACAGTTCTGTTAAATCATGGCATTAAAACTATGCATTATAATAAAAAGTCTTGTGAATGTTCCAGCTGTCCCGTCGCTGTATAAAGTCTGGAGCCATGCTGGACACGGTGGATGTCTGTTCACTGCTCTACAGACTGGAAATGGAGGGTGAGCTACAATCTGAACACTACAAACACTACAATCCTTCTATCTCTGATGGAAACAGTGTGTGAATGTACAGTAGCATGTCATAGTGTAGTCGGTGTGGAGTGTACACAAGAATTATTGGCACCCATCATGAAATTGAGCTAAATGTTACTACATGACCTATGCAATCCATCCAATGAGTTATAATTTTTGTAGCTACAGAGGTTGGACAATGAAACTGAAACGCCTGGTTTTAGACCACGATAATTCATTAGTTTGTAGGGCCTCCTTTTGCGGCCAATACAGCATCAATTCATCTTGGCAATGACCGATAAAATGTCCTGCACAGTGACCAGAGGGATTTTGAGCCATTCTTCTTGCAGAATAGTGTCCAGGTCACTATATGATGCTGGTGGACAAAAACGTTTCCTGGCTCGTTCCTTCAAAACACCCCAAAGTGGCTCAATAATATTTAGATCTGGTGACTGTGCAGGCCATGGGAGATGTTCAACTTCACTTTCATGTTCATTAAACCACTCTGTCATCAGTCTTGCTGTGTGTATTGGTGCATTATCATCCTGATACACGGCACCACCTTCCTGATGTAGGAAAGAATGTTTGAACCATTGGGTGCACATGGTCCTCCAGAATGGTTCGGTAGTCCTTGGCAGTGACGCGCCCATCAAGCACAAGTATTGGGCCTAGGGAATGCCATGATATTGCAGCCCAAACCATCACTGATCCACCACCATGCTTCACTCTGGGCATGCAACAGTCTGGGTGGTACGCTAAGACTTGCTGTCTTGGTCACAGATGCACCAGCGAGATGTGCACCAAGAATTTGTCCTCTTTTGAACACTGATATGTCACCCATAATGCTGTGTGCATTGCAATATTAATTAAGCAAAACTGTGCTATTACTCTGCTAATTAAACCTTCACACTCTGCTCTTACTGGTGGAATGTGCAATCAATGAAGATTGGCCACCAGGCTGGTCAAATCTAGCCATGGAACCGCCAACACTACAGTAAATTGGCCAGTGTTTCCGTTTCTTTGTCCAACCCCTGTATAAACATACTTACTGTAGTTTTTACAATAAGCCTTTTCCTCTTAGCCAGAAACAAGCCTTTTGGGAGACAAATATATTTTATGTGTGCAACTTTGTATACATACTTAAAAACATTTTAAATTAAAGTGTTTAAAAAAAAATCTTATTTGGTCCAGTCATTGAGTATAATGTACACTGCCTGGACGAAAAAAGTTGAAGATTGCATTCATTTCATTTACAAACTTTTTGGATATGATACCCTCGTCATTCAGTACATTATCAGATGACTTTATTTTATTGCTACTTAATGTTGCTGAGCCTAGATCTGACCAACTGAAGCAAACTTAGATCATAACACTGCTTCCAGAGGCTTGTACAGTGAGCACTGTGCATGATGGGTGCATCGCTTCGTGCGCTTCTTTTCTTACCCTGATGCACCCATTGCTCTGGAATAGGGTCGATCTGGAGTCATCAGACCACATGACCTTTTTTCATAGCTCCAAAGTCCAATGTTCATGTTACTTTTCAAATTGAATCCATTTTCTGCTTAGTCTCACTAAGTGTTTTTCTTATGACCACACAGCTTTAGTTTCAATCCTGAAAAAAACAGCTTTTTTATTGTTGATTTGTTTACCATGGAACTTCACCAGGTGTTTAAGTGATCTCCATTCATTCATGTTTTTTTCTGATCATTTTTTCCACGAAGTTGATGGTTCAGCACTGTCCTTCCAGGTTTTGATAATGTGTTAAAAGAATTCTTAACCCAGTTCTTAACCTACTTCCAGTAATTTTAAATCTCCTTAGTTGTCTTTCTTGTTTTCTTGATGCAGCCCACTAATTTGACCCTTCTGAAAAAGTGCCTTTTTGGCAACATTTTTTTATTTTTAATGGAGTCTCTAAACATGTTTAATTTTGATTTGTGGCCTAAGGTCTGACCACAGGCCAGTCTTGTTTGTTAAGCCTTCATGCATGCACTGACTTGTGAGTGGAAATGTGATCACATGGCCATGTGTGTATTCCTACTGCAGGTGTAAGTGTGAAAGACCGTTACCGGGAGCTGCTGCAGGTGACTGAGCCCCATACTGAGGATCATACTCTAATCTTCAACGACCTCCACTTCCTTATGGTTTCTTTGGGTTGCAAGGAAACAGGAATCACACAACGAATCATGGAGAGCCTGCGAGAGCTGTCAAAGTGAGCTGATTTTTTACTAAGTATGGAGAATTGTAGGATCAGTGTTTCCCAAAATGTGGGCCATGAGGGTACCATAAGGGTAATGAAGGTGAGACAAGAGGTCACTCACTCACTCATTGTCTATACCGCTATATCCTGTATTCAGGGTCGCGAGGACCTGGAGCCTGTCCCAGGAGGCTTAGGGCACGAGGCAGGGTACACCCTGGACAGGGTGCCAATCCATCGCAGGGCACACACACATACACTCTCTCACACCCTCATTCGCACACAATGGGCAATTTGGGAACACCGATTAGCCTAATCTACATGTCTTTGGACTGTGAGAGGAAACCGGGGTACCCGGAGGAAACCCAGCAAGCACGGGTGGAACATGCAAACTCCATGCACACAGAGACGGGAATCGAGCCTGGTCAGGAATCGAACCCGGACCCTGGAGGTGCAAGGTGACAGTGCTAACCACTACACCATCGTGCCGCCCCACAAGAGGTCATTTATTACAAAAAAATTAAAAATTTTCAATTTCCTATAAAATATTTCAGATTTAGTAAATACATTAGAGTTAATAAAACGAAGACATGGAATTTAAACAGCGTGATATTTTTTTATGTATCGTCTCATGTGTTGATTTAGGGTAAAGGTTATGGTTAGGGTCTCGAGTTGTGATTAAAGGTTTTAGCAAGCCAAAGAAGCTTTTCATATTTAAAATTTGGCTGCAACCTTATTGAGTTTGGACATGACTGATCGACTGGGGATGAGAGTGAGAATCGTCCCTTTCCTGCTTGTCTTTGAGCTTCAGTACAGTTCTTGGGATGAAATTTACTCTGACAGTGGTTCCATGGTCAGCATCTTTAATAGTTTTATTCAGTGGATGAAGAGAAAGAAAGTGAAGAGGGCTGAGGAGTAGTGATTTCAAACAGTGGCATGTTTTATGATGTGATATAAGATAAAGATGTCCTTATAGAGTTCAGCATCTGTACAAGTTACTTTTCTCCAGGGAGCAGAAGTTTCACTTGATCCTGTCCTCTACAATGACTTTTTCCAAAGTTTTTTTTTTTTTAGACAAGTTGAGCTATTTTTGGCAAAGACTCAAGAGAAAACTCACTATTATGAATTATGTATGCCACAAGGGCTTTTCTGAACTTCTTGTTTTTTTTTGTTTTTTTTTTATCTGTAATACTGCTTTTTGGAATTGTGCTAGGTTTTATCCTTACTTTGTAAATTGTCTATAAATATATTATGTGTTGTTTGTTTTTTTTCTTTACTGTGGTCTGATCTCTTCACAGAGAGCCTGAGGAAAACCATCAGCACCAGCTTGCTAGCACTATTGGGTTACCCATGTGTCAGGCCATGGTGGAATATGATGAAGGAAACTACAGTAAAACAGTGGAGCTGCTTAAACCATTGAGATACCGTCTCGTACAGATAGGGGGCAGTGATGCTCAGGTCAGGCCCAGCACAACCTGCATGTTCCAAAATTGGTTCCCTATACACAAACATCAAATTGGTTGAAATGTACCGTTACTGTTTTAAAATTTTTGGGGAAAACTTTGCTTTGCTAATTTTCTTTATAGAGGGATATTTTCAACCAGCTACTCATCCATGCTGCCATGAAGTCACAAGACAAACACCATCAAAAATATGCCAGGTGATAATGCTTTTATACAACATAACCTGATTATCTGCCAGATAGTTTCTCCACTTCAGCTTTAAGCGTAACAAGGTGTTCCATCCAGGTATTTATCTGAATAAATACTTGCTATTTATCTATCTCAATTTCCCAGGTGCCTGCTGGTCGAAAGAGACGCAGCGAGACTGAACTCCCCTCTCACTGCCCGACTCATCCAAAGAGCCCACTCTCTACACATTTAACTTCAGACTTCAACTATTATTTCTCTCCAAAACTCCTGACAAATCATGTGACCTATACATTTCAATATAATCTTCAAACCTTTTTTGATCATTTAAAGTGTCTTGTGTTTTATTGCACACGGAGCTGGTGAATTTTCCAGCAGGGGTTTATATTAACCCTCTGCACTTGGTAATACCTGCCAGCGCAAGGAGGTGTGTGGTGGATACAGCATATCAATGGAATAGAAAAAAGTGTTATTGATACGGTAAGGTTTTCTCTGGAGAGGTTCATTTAATATTTTAAAAGGAATCTCCAGCTTTGCAGTTTGCTGTGCCAAGACACTTTTTGGAAGAAAAAAAAAGCTTGGCCTGGCAAGGGAGTAAGTGTTAATGTGCTTCTTCTGTAAGTGATTACAGGAAATAACTAGTCTCATGGGCGTTACATAACATTAAATATAACCATTAATAAACATAATATATGACATTACTTAATAATAAAATGATAGTTGTGGCAAATTGGTATGGTATAAGAATAATATACCTCTTTGTGCTGTTACCGGAAAATGGAGCGGTGTGATTACCGCCCCGAAGTTTATTATTTTTCCAATAACTGCCGGCCCAATGTTTTAGGCTTTACCTAATTACTATTATAGCCACAGACCAGACAAAATGATACAGGACAGCAGTTAAATAGAGAAAACAAAATCTTTATGGTTCTTCCTAACTGCTTGCTCTCAGATCCTAATAGAACTTTAAACGGGAGCTTCATTAAAGGCTGGTCCACTCGGAGGGTAAACCAAATAAGACTATAGATAAAACACTCCATGTACAGTATAGATAAAACACATTACATGTACCTAATTAGTTTTTTTTTTTTTTGCCTTTTTAAATCAAATTAGTTTAAGGTAATATAATTCCAAAAAAAAAAAAAACTACCACTTTTCTAAATTACTAAATTTAAATTGTCTAGTATTTAAAAGAAAAATGATAAACTAATGAATTTCAAAACTGGTAATGAAAAAAAAAATAACTGTATAAAATGAAAAAAAAAAATCAAATATCAAGTTAATATAGGTTTAAAATTATTGGTCTTAATTTTTTTTTTTTTTCATGAAATGCAATCAAATGAAATGCAAGAGTTTAGTATTTATAGAACTGCATGTAGTAAGTATACATACAAATAATTGGTTTAATTCAGAAAAATAACCCCGCCAGGTGGAGAGTCCTCTCTTCTGTGATCTCTAGGGTAATGAATTAATCTCATTCTCGATCTGAGAAACGAGCATCTGAGACAGCATGATGCCTGCGATCTGCCAAGGAGAGCACAAGGGTCAGGTCAGAGGAGGATTTAAAGACATTGATTATGTATAAACTGTGGTTGATCTTGAATATCTATTTCCCTTGGGGGTGTATTGTACAAAGCAAGACATGGCTATATGTATACTGTAAGTATGTATTTCTCTGACCATGTCACCTGAATGTATTATTTTCCCAAATCATGGTTTTTAACACAGATTTGGACACCAGACTAGGCGAGGAGGACTGGTGCACAGTCAGCATTCCAATTCATCCCAAAAGTGCTTAGTAGAGTTGTGATTTGTGGCTTGGCCCATTTAAGTTCCTTCATATCAAACTTGGCACAGAATGAAAGTCTCATTGTTACAACATTTAAAGACATTCCAAACAACTATGTTCTTCTAACCTTATGGCAACAGTTTAGGGAAGACCTATATATGGGAGTGAGGTGTCCACATACTTTTGGCCACAGAATGTATGTGAACATAGCTGAGGATGGCAACCTTGTGAAAGGTACTTTTCACTTGTTTATGAAGATCTGTATTAGCTGATTAATTAAGCAGTGTCACATGAGAGTGAGTGCTGTTGTAGTAATTATCAGCACAGCTGTGATGTGATTGTCAATATCACAGCTTTGCTAATATTTATTTATATTTATATACCGTGACCTCAAGTGTGATATTGCTGTTATACAACAATTCTACAAGCAACATTTATTATCAATAGATTGTGCCTTGTTTGTTTATTAAACCAGTTATTTGGCTCCCCTACAACTATCCTTTAACAACTCATTGAACTAACTAACTCTAACAGGTAGGACTAGAGTTGAGCTGGCAACTGAGTTCAATTGACAGTTATTACGACACCTGTGAAGTAGACACAGTTACATATAGTTAAACTTCCCAGTGCTGTTGTACTCATTATCAGCACTCCTGTCCAATCAAATTACTTCTTTGGAGAACTTGGTAATTTGATTGGACAAGAGGCCAAAAGAATTGAGACAAAAGTGCCATTCAATGTTTTAATGACATTCTCAATTTTTTTTAATGTCACTTGCTCAATCCATGCCTGCTTGATCACTTCCTAAGGATCATGTCCAGAAATTAGCCACAGGAGTTTGCAATTACTTTCATTTTTAGCTATTTCTGTGCAGAGGTGGACACCCCGGCTTCAGAAAGTAAAAAAAAGTCCTGCCACATATTTGTTCAATCCATTAACCAAACCAGCTGATTCTAAACTCTTTAGCCAGGTAGGCTCAAATTATGTAGTGACATCACATCACCTGTTTTGTGCACTATGAGGGGGTATCAAAAAGTTCAGAGACTAGTTTTGTAACACACTAACAGATGGCAGCACAAGGCTGTATGCACCATCACAGGGAGGACTGACTTTCATAAGTCAGTGTGCCAAAAGACCTGTGTACATAAGGAGCTGTGCAACTGGTCCTATTCTGACCATGTGCATTACCATGTCTATCATTTCATCATGGACAGCAAGTTGGAACAAAGAATGTACAATTCTCTGTGAAACTGAACAAATCTACCACAGAGACGATTGACATGATGTCAAGGTTAATGGCGATGCTGCAATGCTGCATTGAGAATCATTTGAGGTGTTTTGAGTGGCACGCGCGCTTCATCACTGGAAGACGATGAGAGATAAGAAAGACCTTCAGCGAACTCAACCCCCAAAAATGTTAAAACCATTCGGCAACTTGTGTGTGGTGATCTTTTGAGAAAAATCCACATCATTGCTGCCAATCCTGGTAATCTTCACGTGTGATTTGAATGTGCGCTGTGTTGCCGGCGAGTTCGTCCCCAGGCTGCTGACTCAGGAGCAAGAGAACCATCGCATCGAAATCTGCCAAGAACTTAGTCAGCATGCTGTGGATGACCCGTCCTTCTAGTGACGAAGCTTGGGTATTTGGGTATGACCGTGGAAGAGGCCATCATCTCCACGACCAAAAATGCAAGGTCTGCAGCTCGACCAAGTGATTGTTCATTTTTTGACTTCAGGGCATTCTGTATTTCAGAATTCGTCCTCAGGGCGGAGACCATCAATGGCTAATTCTACTGCCCGGTTTTAAGTCGTCTGAGGAGACATACAGTACAGTATGGTGGAAAAACAGTGTGTAAACAGAGCTAATCTTGAAACATTTTGATACCACCTGTATAATGATAAATGTAAGGTTGGTTTGGGCAACACAGGACAATTAGGTTAGTGAAATGTAATAAGTTTCATAAAATTGAGATTTATGATGATATCGAAGAATACATTTGATGGATGATGGGGTCTTTTAATCAGTTTTTCCATAATACATAATGCTAAGAAAAACAGTAAATTCATCCACATTTCCAGATTTTTTGAACTGCAGCCAGTACCAGCTTTTCACGTACTTTAACAAATTGTTGAGATGAACAACTTAACAAAAGGTGAGGATGTGAAAAAATGTGGCTCATTACAATGCAGTTTAAGAGCGCCAACTATTTAGATTTATTCTCCCTATATACCTTAAATGAGACAGCAAATGCTTAGTGCAGTGAAAATAATTTGAAGCAATGCTGTATTGATTTAGGTCTTTTTTCCCTAATGGGTGAAGTGAGACATGCACAAATCGATATGACCTCCTGTTCGTCTGTGTTGCCACTAAAACAACAAATGTGCTCAGTTCCTTTTTAATTTTATAAAAGCTGAGATTTTGGCACATGCTCAAGGCTGTGTCTTTTGTACCTTCTGTCTGATGAACATAAACGTAGAAGAAAACCATCATTCTAATGACCTTAATGTGATACTGATGTTGTAGTGGGTACATCATAAGTAAGCAGTGTTGCATTTCATTCGAATTTTTCAGCATGGACTATTTAAAAAAAAATACCACCAATTAAGTGCACATATTTATAACTTGCTTGAATGGTTGTGTGTGCTACCTGTGGTAGAGCCAGACCCAAAACCAGTGTCCCGACTAAAAGCAGATGAGATTCAACCCATGTTGCTGCTCTGTCTGCACATCCGTCTGTGTAAATGGACTCTGCAGCCTTCAAGTGCTTTTGAGCTTCAAGCTCAAAACCACATATAGTGTTGTTCACAGTCTAAAAGAATGTGAGAGGAACATTGCACTATTAAACTGTACTATTCCATAGTCACCCACCTTATTGTTCATGGTTCCTGCCTTTTTCTACAAACAGCAGGTGGCAGTAATGCCTCAACATCAAATTCTTCATTTTGTTCCTTGACCTTATATTAATACATAATCCCCGCCACTGGCATTAGATTTTGACATAAGCATTTCTTGGAATAGCCCACCATGATTATAGGGAAGGTCGCGTTATTATTTGTTACATTTATCATTGTCTAAAGGTTATTGGGGCACGTTATGTTAGATGCTATGACAGGTCCTGCACAGAGCAGAATAACAAAGCTCATCAGTCTGCACTGCAGATGGTAATTAGTTGCACCCTGCCAGTCCCTTCTATATTTCCATAATTGCTGACTTATATATCAAGCACGTTAGCAGAAGCTCCTCGCACTCACCTTTGTAGGTGCAGGGGTGCAACAGGAGAAAGGAACTGCACACGTCTTCTCGCTTGGGTTTCTCTGACTGCAGTTAAAATGGATGTTCCAGGACCAGTCGGTGTAGTTATTCCAGCCACAGCATCGAAACTAGGAGGTTGGACAGGAAGAGACGTTAAATGAATGCTTTTAGATCATTATGTACTGTAGCTCAGTGGTTATGATGTTGGAGTGCTGATCAGAAGGTTGAGTTCACATCTCAACACTGCCCCTTCTTTAACCCTCAGCTGTTAAGTTGTACAGGCTAAATGAGATAAATATAAGTTGCTCTGGATAGGGGCTTCTGCCAAATGAAACTTTTAGGCTAAGTTTATAGGTTCACAGCCTTGGTCCCGGAGGACTCTCCCCCTGGCCTGCAGTGTTTTCTCAGCTCCTTGCCCACCTTATTTAACTAATCAGCTAATTAACTGACTTTTCTGAATTGAAACATTGGGTGTGATAGTCCAGTGGTTCTCAGCCCTGGTCCTGGAGGACCCCCTGTCCTGCACATTTCAGAGTTTTCCCCACTCTAAGTGTTACAAGTTTGTGTTATGCATGCGTTATCACTATAAAATGTACACAGTTATATATAATTTGGCATGTGTTTACGTTTAAGCCGAGTGCTAAATGACAGCTGGTGCATACACCTATCCGGAAAGCACAGGACCTTCAGTGTGGGGACGTAATCATTACTGGCAGGCAGATTATTTATACACACACAAGCGGTAAGCTCAGCTGGAACACAGACGAGCATGATCACCAAAAACTCTTGAGAAGTGTGTATTTACTTTGGCTTATTGACCTCTAGGAAATCTAATGTATAAAACATTATAGAAACTATGTTCGGTTAATGAATGACAAGGGTTGTCTAAAAATCACCCAAAATTACAGAATGAAACAGAAAATTGGGCCTGACCACAAACATACTGTAGTCTTACTTTCGTTGTGAGGACCTTCAGTTAACATGGTTATTAATAGATGTAACCTCAACTCCAACAGCCAAAATTCAACAGTTTGGCTATTTTAGTAAAAAAAAAAAAAAAAGAATAAATACATAAATAATTAAATCAAAAACTAAAAAAATTTCCTAAAGAGGATCAGCTGACTGTCCCGGAGGTCAAACTGTCAGATATCCCTATCCTTGTGAACAACAATAAGTCCCGACCAAGATATAGAAACAAAAACCACACATACGTGTACACACAGTACTTCACATTTTTCAGCTGCTGTATTCTGCCAAGAAAAAAAAAAAAAAAAAAACACGTTTCTATCGAACTGCTAAACAAACACAGAATGCCATCCAATCAGTCCATTTATACCCAGCACTACCTTCTGGTGCTTGTTTCTGATTCCATCTGCTCTCTGCGTGTACCGTGCTGTAAAATGTTCTGCACTGTACTAAATTATATTGCATGGTACTGTATTCCTTTAGTGATATCGAGTGTTGGAACAGTACCCCAAAGCAAATTCCTCCAGCTGTTCTGTACGACCCTTTAAAATCCGAATCTGATATTTACACACATGCCTCTTGCTGAATGTAGTCCATGAGATTTTGAAGGTCCAGGTCGTCACGGTAATGCACGATGGCTTTCTTCACAAATTTCCCCAGAGCATCTCGTGTCTGAAAGGACAAAGTTATACACTGTACATGTCAGCAGATTTGCCTGCATCTATCTGGGTTAGTATGCAAATGTCCTAGGGGGAAGCACGTGGGTCCTTGCGGCATGCTTCTAACTGCTAGCAGGAGGGCTAATACAGTATGACGGCTGTGCTAACGTGCTTTAGCATTCTAATGAACCCTCGTCTCCCCCCATAGTTCTCCATTTTTCTTTTAGGATTGCTTTCTTCACACTGAAATCTTCTGTACGTCCTGTGATTAAGTGGAAAAATGGTCTGTATTGATTGTGCAAAACATGGGAGCAGAGTGATTTAAGTGGCAGAATGGAGAATGATATGGCCACTGTGGGATCAGTGTTTGCTATGTGGATTATATGGAAATGATCAAACAAATATTAAATTATGTGTTCACACTTTGTGTTTTCATGTTATGCCAGAGTGGACTAGTGTTCACACAAAATCGATTACAAAAATATTGATTGGATAAAGATGGTGGCTCGGTGGCTCAGTCGTTATAAATGTCGCATTTCACCTCCAGGTTCCGGGTTCGAATCCCGCCTCCTTCTGCGTGCATGGAGTTTGCATGTTCTCCCCGTGCTTGGTGGGATTCCACCGCATGCTCCGGTTTCCTCCCACAGTCCAAAGTCATGCAGATAAGACTAATTGGCGCTCCCAAATTCCCTGTACTGTGTAAATGTGCTTGTGAGTGTGTATGCCCTGCGATAGACCTGGGATAGACTGGTATAGACGATGAGCGAGTGAGTAAGTAAACAGATGCTGGATTTCACTTCAAAAATGTAATCATGCAAACAAACACAAAATCCTCTTCTTACCTGGTCAGAGTAAATGAAGCTCAGGATTGCTATTATCAGTTGGGCGAGGAAGACCAGCGTGAGGCTGAAAGAAAACTGAATAGAACAAACAGCATGAATCACACCAGGTCTTGTATATGATCAAGGAGTCCATGTCCAATGATTTGTACAGGTTCTTACTGTTTTAAGGAGTGGAATGTTTTCTCGCAGTGCTCCGATGCATCCACAGTAGGTGATAAAAAACATGACAACACCCACCACTATTAATATGATGCCTGGGTTGATGAGGAAGGTGTCTTGAACCGGCTCTGAAAAACACAAGTCCAGCCGACTTAAATTGGATTACAGATTAAATGTAACGTGCTGTGAATACAAGAAATAAATGCAAAAAAATTGTCGTACCAGTTGCTTTGTGAACTGTAGCATATACTCCTATAGCAACAATGCATAAAGAAAATACCTAAAAAAAATGGGATTGATTAGTCAGTAGGTGTATTACCAGCAGTAGTCTTTCTAATTTGTTGTTTATTCAG
>JAOTRS010000036.1:27328459-27347111 GCA_028565755.1 Dinotopterus cunningtoni
TAGTATTATAATATGATATAGTATAATATAATATAATATAATATGATATAGTATAATATAATATAATATAATATGATATAGTATAATATAATATAATATAATATAATATAATATAATATAATACTTTTTTTTCATCCTTCCATCCATCCATCCATCCATCCATCCATCCATCCAGGAACCTCTGTAGTCCAACTAGGGACCATGTAGGCCAATGGTCACCATTGTATTTATTCCCATTTTCTACGACCGCAGAAGAACATCGAGTCAACATTCACATGCACATGTTTTATGATTTTGGGAACACCAATTAGCTTAATCTGCAGTTCTTTGGACTGTGGAAGGAAACCCACCAAGAACATGCAAACTCCATGCACACAGACCCGATGCAGGTATCAAACCCAGGACCTGGAGGTGCAAGATGACTGTGCTAACCACTAAGTCACTGTGCATCCAATACTTGTTTTAGGAGTAGTAGTATTACATGCACTGGTCAGCCATAACATTAAAACTCTAAACATTAAGCTCAATATTTTTCTGGGTTCCCCTTGTGCCAATGTGGCAGCTCTGGTCCCTCGGGCATGACTCCACAATACCTCTGAGGGTGTGCTGTGATGTCTGGCACTGGGATGTTAGCAGCGGATCCCCCAGGTGCTGTAGGTTTGCGGGGTGGAGTCACCAAGAATCTAACTTGTTTGTCCGGTGCATTCCATGGATGCTTGGTCGGATTGATATCTGGGCAATTTGGAAGCTGAATCAAGAACCTTAAATTCTTTGTGCTGCAATGTTTTTTATTCTGTGGGATCTGACCAGATGGGCTAGCCTTTGGTCCACGTGGGCATAAATGGTCGCCACATCAGATCATTTGATCTGCAATAAATAAATATAAATAAAAAGATAAAAAGAGGTCGCCACATCAGATCATTTGATCTGCAATAAATATATATAATGTATATAAATGATAGGCGTATTACAGGACAGGGACTGCATACAGTGGCTGGGTTGTATGGGGAGTAACACTGGTCGGGCTGGAACCCCTGGCCCCTCTGATGAGCCACCAAGAACCTCAACTGCCTGAGCCACCACTGCCACAAAAGATTTATAGTAATAGTCGCGGTAATTTTCAAAGAGGATTCAGCAATTCTAAGCAAATGCACGTTTTGTCAAATTCAGTCTATATCTTCTCATTTTCCGCTAGCAGGCTGTTCTGTGTGTGGGCTGGAAAATAAATCTCCAAGACCTGGCTCCGTAAAGAGGAAACAAACAAAGTGGTGCAGACCGTGCTACACAACACTGTTCAAGCCAGTCAGCAACAGAAGACGTAGTGCTTGATGATGTTTTATATTATTTTTGGTCACCAAGACCAGATGTTAGTGTTGCTGTCTTGCCAACATGTGTGTGTAAATTTGGGGGGTGGAGCTTCTGAAGCAGCACGCAAGGGAGTGGTACTGTACAGTTGTTTGGCTGTTGAGTTCAATTATTACTGTAACACTTGTTCACCAGTCCTGACAACTCTTCCTTTAATAGCTTTGTCGCAAAAGACACCATGCATAAGGGAAATAAACACTTTTAGCAAAATGTAATTTTATTTGCAAAGCATCAACAACCATTTCTTTCTAAGCGCACACAGACATCTCTCCCACTAATGATGAACTTGTGTTAACACATCTGGTGTTATGCATGCAACCGTACTTCGATCTGCGCTGTAGCTGGCACCATTTTTCAAAGATGTTTTACTAAAATGTTTAGTGTTGATGCGAGCTGTGATAGTAATAATAATTGTTTGAGGATTAATTGCAATCTTAGTTACATCATGTGTATTATTTCAAGGGCTGTTCAAATCAAACTGGGACTTTCGATTGCGGAGAAGAACAGAAGTGCTTGAATACCATCAAAGTAGAATTTTTTCCCAGTGCTCTGGAGACAAGATTGGACCACCTGCTTCACCCAGAACAACTATTTCACAAATTAGGTCTGATAAAGCTGTCTTGGAATATGCCCATGCCATCATGAAAGAAAAAAATTCTTCCAGTCGTGTGAGTTCTCATCATACTGTGTGTGGAAATTATCTTTATCACTATTAAACATAGCTGGCATTTCTTTTGGCTATTTTTTTTTTTACCAGTAAAACTTGACCAGTAGTTTAAGGGATTTCTGATCATAGTCATTAATTTTTCCCCTACTACATTTCTTTTGCTAAGAAATTAGTAGTTCATAACTAACCTTTCAGATTTTAATCATGACAGTTCATAAAATCATTCCAGTTATTTCCGTAGTTGTCTTCTTTGTTTAATGAAGGCCAACAGCAACATCTTCTCCATGACCACAGGATACTTCTTCTGACATGGCTGTTTAAGGCTCATTGATGCATGTGGTAAGAGAAGGTTCGTCCATTTGGGTTGATCCCACAGAAGAGCTTATGCTTTAGTATAAATTATTCAAAAAGTTAATGCCGGCTTTGACGAAAAGGTGTCATACACACAGATCATTGCAGCTTGCTATGTATGAGGCTGCGTAGCAATAGATCGGGTAGGGGCCCATGTTAATCCTGTTCTAGTACTGAAAGCTCCTACCATTGACACATGAGCCTCAGAACTGGACCATGGAGGACTGGAAAAAGGCGCCTTGGTATGAGTTATGTAAAAAAAAACATTTTTTTAAAAGCCTGGGTGCATGTGTGTCATTTACCTTGAGAAGTCATGGCACCGGAATGGAACCTTGGATGCAGGTCGATCTTAATTGGACATGTACCACCTACCTAAACATTGTTGCTGACCAAGTACATAAAAACAGTATTCCCTAATTGCAGTGGATTGTTTCAGCAGGATAATGTGCTCTGTCACACTGAAAAAAAAAAAAAAAAAAAAAAAAATTCGACCAAGTAGGGTTTGAGAAACATGAGAGTCCAAGGTTTGGACAAATTGTACAAAGTCTGATCTGTGGGGACGCCACCTTTAGAGGTCTAATGGAGTGACGCCAGGCCTCAACAGTACAGAACTGTTTTGACAGCACAAGGACAAGAGGACCTACACAATATTAGGTAGAGGTCATAATGGTTTGTGTAAGTACTTACACCTTAAATTTACAGTAAATGATGGGTAAAGTAATGATTTATTGTCATGTCTGAGTTGTATTTAGAGTTTTATGAAATGAATATGTTTAACAAATCAGCCCATTATCCCAGGGTACTCTAATGGAATTAAGCAAATTTACTAGGATAATAACCATATCTTTTATCTGAAACAGAAAATAGTGTTTGATACAGTACTAATAGATAGATAGATAGATAGATAGATAGATAGATAGATAGATAGATAGATAGATATCGGTTGAAATATACGGCTAAATCGGTTTAATTTCCGAGGTTTAAACCCTAAAGGCTTGTTTCCTAGAAACATCTTCTATTTAAAATAAATTGGTATGTCAGCGGCGACTCTCCAGTCATTTGCGGTGTTGGATGTGGTTTCATCTCTCCTGGGCAAAGCAACCATTAATCTCTTCTTTGCGGATAACAGAAGCTGAGCTTTAGATCTGTTCCTCATATGGTTTCATAGCAACACATAGTTTCACTTAGAACTGAAAAAGAGTCTTCACTCCTTATCAGTGGTCTTAATAATCTGAGCATATTAAAAGGCAAATAAGTCTAATACGACATGCACTGTCATTACAACAAATTACGTTATTTGGTCAAATAGGGCATAAACTAATCATTATATAAACCTATATATTTAAATATGAAACCTTTTATTATATACTTGTACTCACTTGCCTATATAGTCAGTTTTGAATTTTTAATGCAATTTTTATATCAGGTGCTCAGTATGTGTAATATATTCTAAACAAATAAAATGAAGATGTCAGATTGCTAGTAATAGGGACAGATGGCTCATGAGTGATGAGTAAAACCACCAGCAGTGCCGGTTTGCTTTTAGAAGAGAGGTAGTTCTCCTTTGTGTCCTGGAGCGCTGCTGTGTAGCCGAATAAGCCGGTAAGCTGGTGCGATTGGGACAAAGGGCTGATGGATTATGTTGTAGCATTGTGTCCTGGGGCCTGGATGCAGTAAATAAGCAGATCGGGGTGATTGGGTGGTGGCAGGACATGCTAGCTCGGTGGCCGGGTCTCTGCAGTGTGCCATGCTGTTATTTCTCCAGTCCAATAGTAAAGCACACGCACATCACAGTGTTGAAGTCAGTCAATCTTAGTTAGCCAGCTTGTTTGACCAACTGTCAATCAGCTACAGTGCGCTGTTAATGCATGGTACATTTGGAATGACAGACCTGTCTATAATAGCAACTACGCAGCAGTCTGGTACCGCTTACGCACCCAAACATGAGTCAGAGCAAGATTGCAAACGTGAAAAATCATGTTGCGGTTAGAGCATTTGGGTTTTCTTGTTTGTCTCTTCTTTTGGTACACACAGCTCCATGGTTAGCTGGATGCTTTGTAATTTATGTTTTTCATATGCAGAAAAGCCGCTGCTATTATATGCAAATTCTAAGCTCAAAAAGCTCAACAGTGGCTGTGATTGTTAAAACATTAGAACTGCATATTGTAAAAATACACTTACGCATTATATATATATATAAAAAAAACAACAATCAATCAAACATGGTAGCTTTTTGCATGCATTTTTTTGCACAATTTTCTGCACAAGAACATTCATGGCTTGTGTTCAGCAGGTGAGAGGCTTTACTTACCCAAAATAAGAAGCTGGAGAGGAAGAGAAAATAACGGATCCAGGGATTGATGAATGAAAAGGTTTCTGCCCTGCTGAGATTCAGGTCCCTGTCCATTGCAGGCACTAATGTAAGAGGCAATTTCTATAACACAACAACCACAAAAACAAGCCACCCAACCGGAGGGGTTATTTCGCCTACTATTCAACAAGCCGGCTGAATGACAGGCAACGGATTCAACACCGGTACTCCATCGGTGCAGGCCAGAGAATTACTTTAAACAACATGTCTCTGGCCTGCACGGCTAGTGAATAATCCTGAAGCTTTGCTCCATTGTTATACTGTCACCACGACTGAGTAATGCACACAGAACCAACACTGTTGCACGCTGACAAATCTGGCAAGCTGAACATTTGATGAGTGCTTCTAATGTTCACACTCAAAACAGAAAAACACTGTTTATAGTCGAACAGTAAATTAAACTACCGCTGACAGTGTATCCTTTACATGCCATAACCTGTCACTGGCCTGTACCATTATATGTTTTAAAAATGTCATAAAGCTCGCTTTCCACCATCGAAACGACCCTGAGCCAGGCCCAGAAATAATAAAGAAGAAGAAAGAAATAACTCTACACTGAGCTTCTTAAACTTTAGGTTTGAGTGTCAAAAGAAATTTTCTTAAAAAAAAAACAAAACAATTATTTTATATTCCACAGCATACTTTCTTTTTGCAGTCTTTACCAATAATTATTCATAACCCAAACAGATCTTGCCACAGATCATAAAACAATGTAATAATTTTTCATATACTGTATTAACTTTGCAGCTGCCTGGTTAAAACGGATACAAGTACAGTATGTGTAATCATAGCATCTTCCATAATGATGTGCTAATGTGTTCATTTTTTACTCAATTCTTCATTTTTGAGAAATATGTGCACAATTAACTCTATGAACATTTTTGTCTAAAATTTTGGAGACCTTGGGTGCCCATGGTCTTATCACCAGTTTGTTGGTGTGCAATGTTCTTATGTTCAACTGGCATCAACTGGTGTTAATGTTATGGCTGATCAGTGAATATTTAAAAGCTAATTTAGGTCAGGTGGCCTTGTACCTCTAGAGTCCGGGTTCAAGTCCCGGCCAGGCTCGATTCCCGTCTCTGCAAGACCCTGGAGGTGCAAGGCGACAGTGCTAACCACTAATCACATCAATTAAATGTTAATCATAGATGTATTAGTGTCTGATAAAGTACATCAACATGCAAAATAAATTTGTAGGTTAAAATCTGGTACAGAGACTTATTACAAACTTGTGCCAGGTCAAAAACGGCCCAGTCAGAGGGTCCTTTTGTACATGGAGAAAAGTTATAGCCAACGTGAAACAAAGCAAACATACAGTAGAGGACACTTTGTTCCATAAATGCCGGTAAGAATGCAGCAGTCGGTCCACTGTTTTCAGTGAATATTAAACACAATCAATTGTGGTCTTAAGGGAAAACATTTTAAAGTGTGTTATTGTTCACTGCTATAATAAGCTGTAGTGTCCTGTTTAATTTAATGTGTAATGTCCCTCGTGAGCATGGTCTATTAGTGATGCAGCACTTCATTTACAGCGGGTCTCTACAGAGCACTTTGGAATTGTCTGTGTAATTGACAGAAATCATTCAACATACTTGTAAATACTGTCACATTTCGTTTTTAATCACGAGTCTGTTGGTTTTAGAGTGGTATAACCGTCTTGTGCCCATGGTGCTGATGCCACTGGTGCTGAAGATTTCTTCTTCTTTTTGTTTTGTCTATTTTATATATATATATATATATATTTTTTTTTTTTTTTTCAACCCCATTTTCTCCCACTATCTAGACCTGCCATACTGTATGACAGCTACCATCTGGAGAAATTCCTCTGAATCGTGAGAAGCCAAACCACCGCATCTTTCTAGATCGGTGCACATGGTACTTCAGAGGGCATCTGAGCACACTCAGAATTCGCTGAACATTGCACCACCTGGGAACTTATGCCAAGCCCTTTTAACAAAGCCATTAAGTGACTCATATAGCCTTCTCTCCCTGAAATTTTCTTGCCAACTTCTCCCCGGGTTATTCTTGCTTCCAAATGGCACTTTTATTAGTATTCAATTCAATACTTGCTCACCACCGGTGGCTAAGAATCACCTGCGTAATATAAATGCCAGAAATGTCATGATGAACAGGACTTATAATGTGATGAACTAAAATTAGGGAAAAAACATGCATGGGTAATACTGAAGTAGCAGTTACAAAGATTCCTTAGGAGGACAGTGGCATGATACAGTAGGCCATGGTGATGACGTCCACTACACAGAGAAACATTTATCCTTTCTAAACAGTATCGTACGGTGCATACTGGGCACAGCACCAAGCTACTGTAGGTTCTAGTTCCCCTCAAGGTTCGACTTTATGTGATGCTGCAGAATCATCCAGCCATCAGTGTATGCATGACAAGCTTATACCCAGAGAATGGAGATTGATGTAGCTATACGTAGATATTACATTGTCCAAGTGACCCAGCCATAGCAGTGTCTTGGAAGAGGGGTTGAAGTTCTCAATTTTATATGATTGATGCGTTGTGATTTTTTTTGCTCCCAGTTCGTCCATGCCTCTGCACTGCTCAGCAGCCTATAGAAGGGACTATAAGGTAAGCATTCATGACTTAATATCTCTGGCATAGGAGGACAACCCCCAAGCAGGAGGATAGAAAAAAAAACTTTGGTAGCATTATTTGAACATTCTTTTAAGATCCACTTTAAGAAAATAAGTTTCCCCTCTCCGGACTTTTCCTTGGACATGCTCCATGGATCTCACTGGTATTGGGGCACTATTTAGGCTCCATGATATGGTCATGATGTATGGGTCACCCTTCCTCCCTGAAGCTTTCTGGAGCAAGCAGTGATGGGTGTTGGACCATGGAATAATCAAGTGTCACATGAACAGTTCTTTAAACTTTTAGCCATTCTGGTTTTAACGCCCTGTTTGGAGATTAGAAGCAAATTACATGTCGAGTTGAGTTGGCAGAGCGCCTTAACCACAGCTGTCGAAAGTGATAGGTAATAAGGCCAGCAAAGCTAGCGATTGAAAGCCAAATTGAAGCTAATCTCAAAGTGGACAGCATGAGTTTCTGTCGATGAGGCAGAAAGCAATGACAAGCCCTATCGTCAGCTACGGGAAACCTGTAGCTCAAACCGCAGGCACGAGTTAGCATGTGGATCGCTCCATATGGTGTATGAGAAAAGAAGGAAGGGAAAGGTGGCTGAATGATAAATTGGAAATATTGCATCATGCGTCACTTTCAATGTGTCACTTCGTTGAAAGGTTTTGGCATGCGTAATCACACTTGGATGGAATATTCATTTAATATAAATGACTACATTATGACAAAATTCTGCGACACACTTTCCTTTATTTAAAAAATACTAGGATTTAACGAATGACATTTAGTGCACCACCTAACATAGATATTTATAGTGCTTTACAAGTAGCAAAACCTCCAAAGGACAAAATTTGGGTTGGCGTGAAATGAATAGTGCCAAGACACCATGACATTAAAAACCTGACTCGGGAGAATAACTTTCAACTCTGATACATACTGTAGCCTAGCACTGGGTCAGGACATTATTACAAAAATATAGATATGGCAGAAATGAGTTGTCCAAATCCCTTATTTCTAACCAAATTAGTTATTTATTGGCAGTGTTTAAAAAAAAAAATTAGAACATATGGATTTATAAGTTTTATAATGATTACTTTAAACTGTAGATATTATGCTTTTTCGCACATACGAACACAAAACAGCAACACGGACAAAACAGTTTCCTAATGCTCTCAAAATGACAAGTAAAAAAAAACCCACGCAAACAGCGAAATGCATATAAAATTAGTTCCAACGGCAACGTACACAATGTACAATCAGAAAAGCCAAACTTTTTGTGTAGTATGTCTCTGTGTTAAGCCAGAAATAATCAGATCAGATGATAAGGAACTACAGTAACTACATATTGAGCTTAGCACAGTGTGAAGAACAGCTCAGTAAAAGAGACATCTTTTAGAAAAAAAAAAAAAAAAAAAAATTGGCTTCAAATCATATTGTACACTCATGAATGCCAAACTAGAAAGTATAGTCACTTGTCACTTTTTGAACGTGCAGCAAGTATCACTACATCATAAACACACTCCGACCTGAAAACCCAACAGAATCAGAATTTACTCTACAGACTTGACGTCCAGGCAGTTGAAACGTTAAAATTACGCCAATTTTCTTCACATAGTGCTGAACTCAGATTTAAAGAAAAATAATATATGACAGAATACAATAACGATAACAGCATATGGAATAAAAACAGACAAATATGACAACTGATATACAAAAAAAAGAAGAATGCAAAAAGAAAAAATATATATGAGTTAACCCCTTGCTTTAAAGTAATGCAATTTGTTTCCCCTTGTGCAGTTAGATTATTACAGTATTACAGAAAGCTTTTCTTTTTCATACTTTAAAGCAAACCAAAGGGAAAAAAGATAAGCAACAATGTCATTAAATACATGCATCATAGTATCCATTGTTTTAACTGAGATGATATGCAGGAAAGAAACACCGGGTTTGGCATGGCAATAACAAATAAATTGAATTTATTTAAAAATTAAGATTTATAAAATTCAGTCTGCTTGTGGCCACAATACTGATTTTATTTTTGAGTAATGCCATACCTCATTTTAAGTGAATTTAATAATCTGGCTGCAGGACTGAAGTCTAATTTGTGTTTATATTACCAACAGGTCCAATATTATCGAGCTAAAATATGTCCTGACTCCTTCACAAACCAACACCAGGGGACGAAAACAGTGCAGCATGTAAAAGACCGAGCATGTGACCAGTTCGGCTTTTATTATAAAACATTAAAAAAAAAAAAAAAAAACACACAAATTCGAAGTTACTAATGTTTCTTATAAAACCGTGACTTGAGGCGAAAGCAACCTTGTGCGAAACAGCTCGGTGTTACCGTTTGCCTCCGTTAGTGCAGCTTTTCGTCTGCGATGATTTCAGCTCCATGCCAATCCCAACCAGCCCCTACAGTATATCCACTAGATGTTAGTAAGCAGGAGTTATTGTGTTAGAGTCTGTACTGTTTCTTAGCAATAGTTGATCTTTCTCCTCACGTCCTTACGCTCTTAAGAACCTCAAACAGCAGCTCACATAGCAGCAATGCACAGTGACAGCGGTTCTATGCCCACCCTGAGCAGAATACAAATTCCGGCCATTCTTCTGCATGTCTAGGATGAAAATCTGAACTGCTGACCACCCCTGGTCCCTGATTGTAGAAAACCAATTTTTCCAAACTACAGTGAACAGCGGTACTGTTCCGCCGCGACTGATGCCCGATTAGATGAGCCATGTTTTTTTTTGTTTGTATTGGGGTATTTTTCTTTGACAACCTGCAAGTTTCAATGCTTTAGGAGAAGGCCATGCTGTCTGGGTCCTGGGCTGGAAAAGCTGGATGATGACTCTTTTCTTACCAGAATGTCAAACAACAATTGCAGTCTGGACATTATAATTGATGCTCCACTGGACAGCAATTAAACCCTATAAAACTCGAAGCTAAAAGCGCTGGCTTTGATCTTTCACTCTCCCCTAGGAGAAGCAGATAGAGATGACAGGTTTAGTTGCTAGAGCTTGGATCTGTACTAGAGGTATAATACAAAACTAGCTGATCTAACAGGAATGTTAGTTGAAATAGAAACTACCATAACCTCTGTGGCACATCCTAGCCTTGAAAATGCTTGAAAGAAATGAATACAGTAGATGATGAGAATGAGTGGGGAAAAAAAAAGCACATTGGATGAAGAGCTCAGGTATACAGGAACACTAAAGAATGCATGACCCTTGTTCTCTTAAAGGTGTAGGAAGGCTGCTTTCTTAGCGACAACTGACATGTCTCTTAAAACACTTTGCATGGCTCTGGATGTAAAGTTGACATGCGAAAGATGAACCAATCTTCACTTATGTGTGATTTCTGATTATTATCACAAGTAGAAAAAAATGTACAGTACAATGTAAAATAATTAGTAACAGCTGTTTATCTGAATTTAAACACGGCATCATGGATGTGTATCAGGGTATTTTAACATGGGGCGGTGGGAAAGGAGAATTATCCACAGTTGTCTGACTTCCTTATGTAACACTCGATCCACACTTGAATTTTCCAACTCAATTTCAGTACTTGCATCCTTTTCTAATCATTCAAAATATATCTGTGATTTCGGTACTTAGAACACCACCAAGCACCTCTATGACCATCCTCAGCATCCCAGAGTCCTACTCAGCGAACACAGCTAAAACACTTCACTCCTCTGATGCGCAAAGATGAGAATTAAAGAACTGGGGTTATAAAAAAAATTAAAAAAAAGAACAAAATAATCATCCATTGAAACGACGCTGGTTTCCTTCGAGGCCACCCAGGATGGAACCGTTTGTCATTTTCATTGCCGAGGGAATTTGAATATGCGAATAACATTTAAAAAGCACGCCACCCGGAAGATGGCATGGTTAGTCTTTTATATCCTTTCCTTTCCTCGCAGGATAGGAATTATACATTAGTAGAGCGATGCAGTTTACTTTTGCTATGATATTCCCCTTCCTGCTGTGGTTAGTTAGTCCAAGCATACAAAAAAAAACAAAAAAACTAAAAAAATTCTAAAGAAGTAGCGAAAAAAAGGAAACAGCCATTATGGGGCCAAAGAGTTTGAACTCCTTCCTCTCTGTCTCTCTTTCTCTTTGGCAGATAAGTGGTATCATGAGAGAGAAGAGAAAGAAGCAGAAACGGGACGCATGGCTGATGTCTGTACAGGGGAGAACAGGAGATAAGGTTAGGGTATTGTAAAGGAGCTTTTCTTCCCGAATCAGTCCCATTAGCCTCTGTCTGTCCTGGTGCTTGGCTAGGCGTTGTATTTCTTCCCTGTTCTGTGGATCTGATGAAACAACGTCATGGAAAAGGCCATACCCAGGAGCTGCAAAACAAATAACAGATGCAGAAGGTGAGGAGTGCGATACAGGTAGCCAGAACTCATCTCAAACAGACCCAAACACAAAATGTAAATGTAGCATATATATTAAATAAACATAGATCGAACACTCACAGGTCAAACACACACAGATCAATCACACACACCTCAACGACATACAGTACAGTACAGCTTAAAAACAGTCAGCACATACATCAAAGACAGACAGCTTAGGCAGTCTTCTTACACACACAGATCAAATATACACAATTTCACTGCACACAAGTCAAACACGGCAGACACAGAGTTCATACACATATCACTAAAAACACACACAAATCATTATAGGTCAAAGTCGGCCATCTTAAACACACACAGCATAAACACAGCCAGCACACAGCTCAAAATACAGACGGATCAGAACCCAGTCGGCTCACGGCTCAATTACGCACAGCTCAAAAACACACACAAAGCACAAACGCACAAAGGATGCTGCTGAACAGTGCACTTTGAATATAAGGTTTGTAAAATGCGGAACTGATATAAGACTTTGTAAACAAGCCTTATCCAAATCACAGGGGAGGAAGCTGGTGTTCCCGCACATTAGTGTTTAGCGTTCACGCTGTTTTTCTGCCTTCAGATGAAGTAATGTGTGATGTAGAGAAGCATTATTGCAATCAGGGAAAAATTGAGATGCACTGTGAACATGCAGGCTCTTTGAAGTTTCCATTTCAAACCGTCCCGCATTCACACATCAAACAAACTCGACAGTCTTACAGCAACCATTATTCTAAAGTAGCAACGTGTGTTTTTATTATGTCTCCTTCATTTTAGGTTTCCTTCTGCATCCCATAGGCAGAAAAAAAGGTTCCGTTCATGATTCGATTTGACTTTAATCAAAGCCCCAATTGTATATCAGTACTCTATACAGTGTGATCACTTTAAACTGGTATTTCAGTAAATCAGCATGAAACAAAGAGCAGCAGGATATGTTCACATTATCTGTTATTAAATATAGATTTGATGCTTGGTTGGTAAAACTAAAGTTAGTTGTATTCCCTCTAAAACCACATCAGGTACAGTGCCTGGGCTACTGCAGATACAGACATCTCACCTCTAAACAAACATTGTATTGACATCTGCCAAAATGCAGGCGAACTAAACCAAACATTACGAAAGTGTTCTGACTTGTGTTCTGAAAAATCAATGATCTCCTCCTCAACAGGCCAAGTGCACTGCGTAACCCTTAGATGCATTGTGCTCTAAAATGTGCTGCTACCACTACACTCCTACTACAAACACGTTGAAGTGATTCCTGTAGTGTTACTGTGTAAAATGTGAATTCTGCGCATGTAACGTGAGTACTGAATAAATAAGATGTAATTATTGGTGATTAAAATATGTGATTACAGAGTATACAAATCATTATTACTGGGTGTGTAAAATGTGATTACTGGATATAATTATTCTATTGAGTCTATAAAATGATATAATGAGCATGTACTGCTGAGTATACATGATTACTGTGTACATGTGATTACTGAGCACTTGAGATATGATTACTGGGTTTATGTGATTACTGAGCAAATACTGGGTGATTACAGAATGCACATAATAACTGAGCATATAAGATGTGATTGCTGAATGTATGTGATTACATAGCATAAGATATGATGCTGGGCATATGCATATAGGATGTAATTACTGACCATATACTGTAAGATGTAATTACTGAGTAGATTAATAAAATTTGTGATTATTGAGCATAAAAATGTGATTGTTATGTGAATGTAATTAGATTAGATTAATTTAATTTAATTCACTCTCACTCACTCATTGTCTATATCGCTTTATCCTGTATACAGGGTCACGGGGGGCCTGGAGCCTATTCCAGGAGACCTGGGGCATGAGGTGGCACACAAAATCACAAGCTCAATCATGCATTTTGGGTATGCCAGTCAACCTAATCTGCATGTCTTTGGACTGTGGAAGGAAACCCACCAAGCATGGGGAGAACATGCAAACTACAAGCACACAGAGCCCGAGGCAGGAATTAAACCTGGACCCTGGAGGTGCAAGGTGACAGTGCTAACCACTAAGCCACCAGATCAGATTCAACTTTATTGTTACATTGCAATGTACAAAGCCAAGGTTTTTTTCAGTTTGCATCTAACCAGAAGTGCACATACAGTACGTGATTACTATGTTTATGTAATTACTAAGCATATGTGATTACTGGGCATATCAGATGTTATTACTGAGGGTATTTGATTACTGAGCATATAAACTGCCCGGCCAAAAAAAAAAAAAAAGGCGCTCGCTATAATATTTCATTGGGTTGCCTTGTGCTTAGATTACAGCCATGACATTGTTCCGATACGCTTATGCCATGTCATGATATTTATTTCAGTCCACAGTTGCACCAATTTCTCTTCAAGATCTTGTATTGATGATGGGAGAGTCGAACCGCTGCGAAAAGCCTTCTTCAGCACATTCCAAAGATTCTCAGTGGGGTTAAGGTCCAGACTCTGTGGTGGTCAATCCATGGATGAAAATAACGATGTCTCATGCTCCCTGAACCATTCTTTCACAATTTGAGCCAGATGAATCCTGGCACTGTCATCTTGGAATATGCCCAGGCCATCAGGGAACAAAAAGTCCATTGATGGAAAAACCAGCGCAGTCAGCTGACCTCTTTTTTGGGCATATGCTGAACCATTGCTGAACCTAGACCTGACCAACAGAAATAACCCCAGGTCATAACGTTGCCGCCGTAGGCTTGTACGCTAGGAACTAGGCATCATGGGTGCATCACTTCATTCACCTCTTTCTTACCTTCATGCACCCATCACTCTGAAAGGGTAAGTCTGAACTCATCAGATTTTCCAATGCTCCCTAGCAAATTGAAGCCTTTATTTATTTATTTTTTATTAGTCTCACCGATGAATGGCTTTCTTATGGCTACACAGCAGTTTAGTCCCAATCCCTCGTCACTTATCAAGATGATGGTTCATCACTATCCTTCCAACTCAATTTTAGTAGTTTCTACAATCTCCTTTTCTTTTCTTGATGCAAGACAATAATTTGATCCTTCTGAAACAGAGTAACATCTTTGCCATGACCACAGGACATGTCTTCTGAAATGAGAAGCTACTCACTGCATCAGTGAGGGTTAAATAACTTGTTGAACCATACTAATCACTGCAGTAATTATCCAATGGAAGGCTCCTACCTAATTGTTTAGTTAAATCCAGGTGGTGACATTTTTTTGGCCGGGCAGGGTAAGATGTGATTACTGAGCATGTTAGATGGGATTACTGAGTGTATGTGATTACTGAGCATATACTGTAAGATGTGATTACTAAGTATTTAAGATCTGATTATTGAATAATGTAAAAATACAGAATTCCTGATATAGGATACAATTACTAATATTCATACATAAAATGAGATCCTCAAGTGTACATTCATGGTGTGAGATCAGCCATTTCTAAAGTACTGAAACCAGCCCCAACATCCATGCCATGGTTAAATTCACAGAAGTCACACTTTCCTTCATTCTGATGTTTGATGTGAACATTTACTAAAGCTCTTAACCTGTACCTGTGTGACTGTTTGCGCTGTGCTGCTGCCACATAATGGGCTGATTAGATAACTACATAAAATAGGAGATGCTATTAAAGTAGACAGGGTGTGTATAAGATGAGATCGGAAAGTGTATAAGATGTGATTCCTTATCACATAAGTGTATAGAATGTGATTAGTGGATTTGACACTAACTGAATTTAAGCGGTATGCTAATAACTGTACTGTACAAGTGTATTTTATAGGAGTTACGAGTGAAGGTGAACAGCTCCTGAGTATGCACTCCTCATACCCTCTATACTGTACCTTTATAGGATATGTCCTTATGTGTGTCAGATGAAGTATATTATGATATGAACATATAACTGATTAACATATGATATGAAAAATGTTGATCTTAGTAACTCCCCAACACACTGTTTCCCACTGAGTGTGCAAATACTTCTCAAACATTAACATCTGAGCACAGCAGGGTCAGGCAGCGGCCACTGACCACACTCATTACTTCCAAGCTGGCACCCAGAGAGATGGAGACAGCAACCTGCAGATGCAGGTGCATGTGTAGGGAGATGAAACACTACCCCAGCATCCCCCCAACACACCACCACACACTCATGCACCTTAGCAAATATTACAGACATGCTTACTGCCACAATTGCTATTACCTGGACAACCAAGATGCACAAGGCGATAGTCCCGAGCAGGTGCTTGTTATCATCCAACCACTCCTCCACCTTTTCAAAGCAACCCTGCAGGAAACAAACACATACACAATATTGACTTTTCTAATAAACTTATAAATATATAGAGGTTTAAAACAGAGCATGGCCCCTGCTGTGCATCATCTTTATCTGATATTGATCTGCTAGTGTGAGCATTCTCAAGCTCATTTGGTCACTCTGCAGCATGATTTTACAGCCGTATAACAGTAGGTGTGTAAATGAAGCTTATATAATTAACTGAGCAAGAAAGATAGGCTTAACATTTCACCGCTTTATAATGACATCTGCAATTCTTGTGCAGGAAAAAAAAAAATCTCAGCTTGGTTTGGCTTCTGTCTGGGGATGTAAAATGTGCATGACATTTACTGTAGCAGCTGAACACTCAAAGCTTTTGCATTTCACCGAGTTAAACGATAGGAAGAGCTTGTCTATTTCTTGTGAACTTAGAGCTAGGAAACACTCTGACAGGCCAACATAGTTGAGATACAAAACAAATTCACAAGCTGTATGACTTACCAGAACATAGTGGACAGAATAAACAATAGTCAGTGTAAGATAAATCTGGATAAATCTGGATTAAAAGTACTGAAACCAGCCCATCAACAAAATTCATGGTTAAATTTGCCATGGTTTAACATGTGAATTTAACCATGGCGTGGATGTTAGTGCCAGATGGACTGGTTTCAGTACTTTAATCCAGATTTATCCCACAGTGACAATATACAAAATCAGCTAAAGATAAGGGACTTGTGGTTTCCTTAAAAGTTTAAAACGCATCCCCACTTAGAACCATAATTGCCTCTGTCTTTTTTCTAATTTAAGGGATTAAAAAACAGGCTGCTTTTAGAGCTGCTCAGAAATAAAGGGAAGCTCTTCCCATTCTGTGCATTTAATTTCCTTACATTCATTTATAAAAAAAAATGAGTAAAACAACCAACAACAAATTTCATGCTATAACTGAATGAATGCATGAATTCATTATTTACATCCCATATGATTCAAAATTGTCCATTCACGTTTCATATGTGGGTCACGTCAATCTTACTGTTCTAGACCACATATGTTCGGTGTTTGTTGTTGATGCATTTATTTTGCTGCTCCACTCCCAAGTGTGTGATTCCCTGGAGAAAAGCTGAGAAAACATCAGCTGTGCTATTGTCAGAGCACAAAATCGCTGCCAGTTTCACATGAGATACAGTGCTCTCTCAATTAATATTCTGGGAATAAGCTTGCTTAACAGGGGGTCGGAAACCATCTTTTAAACCACTCTGCCCTCCAAATCCTTCCCAGCACACTAAATAAGTCAAGCCGCCAAATCTGGAGGCTGCTTTCTTTTGCTTGTAGAATGGGATTCAACAAGGATTAAGATAACGAATAATCACAAAGCCTTTCATTTGTTCATGTACTCGGTACGCCACTTCAAATTTCTTCATAAAGTTTTATAAAATGCTATATGATAGCATTTATAGCATAATATAAAATAAAAAAATTTCAATTTATGTATAAAATCACCCATCTCCAGGTTATCTAACAAACAAAGACTTTTGATTTCAGATGACCATTAGCTTTGCTTAGTGGTAATAAGTTGGCAATGTGATGTTCCCAGAACCACTCACAATTTGAGTCCTGGAATATACCTGTGGGATAAGGAATGCATTGATGTCATAAACCTGGTCATTCAGTACATTCAGTCCATCAGCTGAGTTAATTTTATTGCCACATACAATTGCGGAGTCTATCCCTGACCAACTGAAGCAACCTCATATTATAACACTGCCTTTAAAGGCTTGTACAGTGGGCACTATAGATAATGAGTGCATCGCTTTTTGTGCTACCCTGACGCATCCATTGCTCTAGAATAGGGTCAATCTGGACTTATCAGACATTATGACTTTTTTCATTGCTCTAAAATCCAATCTTCATGCTCTTTTTTCTGATTAGCCTCAAAAAACAAGTGGTTTTCTTGTTTCTTATTATCACACTACTGTTTAATCCCAATCCTGTGATTTCTCAATGAATTGTGTGATTGAATGCTCTTAATTTCATTATTAAACATACTGTAGGCGTGATTTTGACTGGTGTTTTTTTTTTCCGCAATGCAGCTTCACCGAGCGTTTAAATGATCTCCATTCATCGCCATACTTTTTCCATGACATTGACAGTTCAGGATTAACCTTTCAGGTAAATGTGCAAAACATTTCTTAAACCAACTGCAGTAATTTCAGCCTTCTCCTTAGTTGTTTTCTTTGCTTGATGCAGGCCAACAATTTGACCTTTTCGAAAGAGGCTTTTAGTATACTTCAAACTTTCTAATCTAAAATAGATTAATTTTCCTCTGGGACAAATAAAGTGATCTGTGTGTAAAGAATCCTTCATTCTTCATCCTTCAGCAGTCTTCAATTTGCCTCTCTGGTGAAACTGTTTGGCCTTTAAATCCTATGTACCAGGGTTTCAAAGGACAATAAGGTCCTTGTGATACTAAAGCATGAGTAATTAATAAGCATATCTTAGTGGTTTAGTCACAACATGTACATTCCAAAACTTCAATTTAAAGATAAAAATCTACAAAATGCTGTACTTTCAAAAAATTGCTCCATGCAACATAAACTCGTGAGTGGAACTTATGCTGGAAAAGTA
>JAOTRS010000036.1:27347211-27359309 GCA_028565755.1 Dinotopterus cunningtoni
AAAAGTATGTAGAAATGACAGAGTGGAGCTTTCACAGAGACAAGCTGCAATACACGTTCAATTCAATTCTATTAAATTTTATTTGTATAGTGCTTAACAATTTGTATAAAATGTGAAAAATGTGTATGATTCAAAATGATTAGATTGTCCCTAATGAGCAAGCTGAAGAAGAGCAACTCCCTCAGATGGCAACAGGAAGAAAACTTGAGAGGAATCAGACTCAACAGGGAACCCATCCTCATTTGGGTGATAATGGACAGCAGGGATTGATCTGCAGTCATACTGTGTGTTAGGCGACTGGAAGTTCAATATAACAGTTGATGTCTTTTAGTTAATATAGAGTCCAGTTTATTATTGGAGGCTCAGGTAGACTGTAGGAAACTCCAGTCCTGAACTATTGAGCGAATGAACTCATGAACAGTACATTGGTGTACATTGTCTGAGAGGCATGGCGCATGTGCTAAACAGTGAAAATTTAGGTAGTTTGTTGGATTTAATGGCCCACTACCCCAGCAGTTCAAATGAATGAACGCCTACCATCACACAAAGGCAACAGGTTTATTAACCAGCTCAGCAAGCTCTAAAACACTTTGATTTTTTTTTTTTTTTTTTACATTTTAGATTTATTACATCATAACATTTTAGTGGAAACAGAATTTGTTATTGAACTAATTATAAAAAGAGACAGCAGATTAATCATTAAAAGAATAAATAAAAAAGGTCTGTTTTAAATAGAGCAGTCTTTATAGTCAATGTAAATGCCACTCCATTGTATCCGCTATATGTTTATCTGCTGATGTGAAGTGTTCTCATAGTTCATTTGAACATAACGTTCCAGGAAAATTCAGATAAGAGGAACATTACAGAAAATTATTAGTCACAGCTTTATAGCAGAAATTTTGTTTATTTTTACCTTGATTTTTAATTAATCAGGAAAGTCTGGCAAGCATTTTGGCTCTTGCTGTTCATAATAAATAACACAATGATGCTCTGTTATCGTTACTAAATGAAGCCACATTAAAATTTTCTTTCATTAAAAAACTAAGCTTTGGTCCTTGGCCAAAGAAATAACCCATGTTTCACACACACACATTCTCTCGGTCACACATCACCTCTCAGTCACTCACCCGCTTCCAGAACTCGTTGGTGACGTTGCGGCCGCAGTCCTGATAGTGCTCCTGGCAGCAGCGGTCAGGTACAACCTTCTCCTTTAGAGCGTCGTGCCAGTCTGTAAACCCAATCACGCCACAGCACTTCCACTGTGCAATGCAGAGAAAGACATACACGACAAAGCCAACATTACTCAGCTGATGGAAGGGAGAAGAAATAAGACAAAAAGCCTGAATGCAGTACTCCTCTACTTCTTCTATCTTACCCAGTAATTTCTCACTTCAGCTAGTCTCTAACAGTCACTTGCTACAAAAGGAACCATGAATCAACAGTTGTCAGGAGCTGCCAGTTGCTTGGGATTGGTCTTTTGAAATTAAAATGCACAGAACCGGTTCTTGCTTTTAGGTGCCCTTAGGACAGAAGCAACTAATCTATAAATATATTTTATATAGTTTTGCACACAATGTGCTGATAATGCGTACAGTATGTATACCTCAGCTTGGATGATGTTCCAGGCATTCCTTAGACCGACGTTGTTTTCCGAGTAGTACAGAGACAGGCCGTCTTTCAGGTCCTGCTTGGCATTCTCACTGACCTAAACAGCAACAAGGCCAGGAATAAACATCCATCATTCGTCCAACAGTTAGCACCAGAGACAAAAACAACTTCGGCAGATAGATACAGAATACATTTAGAAAGGATATATATAAAGATAACTTTCAGCTTTCTTGACCACTTTATACACGGTACTGTGCAAAAGCCTTGAGCACCCCTAAATAAAATTTATTTGCGTAGATTCAAATAAGGAGTTTGCATGTTCTCCCCGTGCTTGGTGGGTTTCCTCCCGATACTCCAAAGACATGTAGATTAGGCTAATTGGCGGTCCCAAATTGCCCATAGTGTGTGAGTGTGTGTATGCCCTAAGATGGATTGGCATCCTGTCCAGGGTGTGCCTGCACCTCATGCCCCAAGTCTCCTGGGATTGGCTCCAGGTCCCTGGGACCCTGAATACAGGATAAAGCGGTGTAGACGATGAGTGAGTGAGAGATTCAATTAAAGAAATGGGAACAAATGGTTTACTGCAACAGCCCACAGTGTGTCTGAAGATACAGTTTAAAAATCGGATGTTTACATAACCACGGCAGCAACCTCATTTCCTCCCTTGTCTGCTCCAACCACTCAGCATTCAACATCACCAGTTTACTAATCACCGGCCTGATCATCAGTCATCATCTGCACCTGTTTCTCACTGCTTCATCCCATACGTTAAACCTTTTTATTCTTGAATGATTCATACGCCACTGTGTGGCTTAAAAAACTACAACAAAAAAAATGTTCCTCTGAAAGTGGTCAGGTACAGGGACTGAAATTGAGCCAAAGCCCTCCGAAAAAATTTTGCAGCAAAATATGAAGAAATTATGGGTGGCTCAAGACTTTTGCACAGTACTGTATATAATTAATAGCATTATATGTTGAAGTGATGCTTATACTCTGAGCATGTAGCTATAAAAATGAGCTGTAAAATTTGATATCATTTTACTTATGACTGGCTGCTGTGACTGGATCGTGTAACATAAATATCTCATCAGTGGGTTTTAATTTGCATACTGTATATTAAGGGCTTCCATTCTATTTCATCCACTCAGGTATCTAACACAAAGATAACACAAAATGGCATCATTTGTAGAGTTATCATTTAGGAGTGACAGAATGATTCGTTAATGATCTGAGCACATTTTTTTCCAGATTCTATAACTACTATACAACCAGCAGTGACCTACTTTACATATTTATATTAATCATAACTAATCAGAGGATTTACAAATGAGTTCTCTTCCAAAAACCCAGATACAAACTTTAAACTGAATCATGATATAAAATGAGTTTTAGTAAACAGTATTACTGATTTAATACAGAAATCCAACAATGACGAGGAACAATGTTTTTGAGAAGATATTTTGGTGTTTGTATGCTGTATATTGGCTCGCTGTGAACCCTGCAGGCTCCATCAAACCTGATTCAGCTGAGAGGTGAAAGAAAAATGAGAGGAGGAGACACATCAACAATCTCTCCTCTGAAAGACCTGGAAACCTCAGACAATTCTTATTCTCATTATACAGAGGCAGCGTTACGGCAGGAGAGCATACAGAGCCTCTCTCTTTCTCGCACACACCTTGTTCATACTGTATTTGTCAGAGAACACTGTAACTGCACTCGCAGCACATCTGAATAGTAGTACTGGCCTAAAATGCATGATAATGACTTGTGCTTCAACTGAACAGAGGCGACCCAATTACCCCAGCGTGCACGCCGCAATCACTCTGCTCTAATATGGCCTATTTACAATTAGCCTCGAGCCATGAGGATTATACTTATAGCATCATATCTGTGAATAACATGCTGCAACAAATCTGGAGTGAGCCATACAGAAGGCGAAGATGTATACATGGAGATCATAGTGCTGCTGAATTCTCGGTTCTGATTTTTTAGAGGGTACGGCCTAATTTTCTGCATACATAGTCCTACACGTCAATATTCATATTAATGCACTTATTTAAATACATTATCATTTGTAGTAGCATCTTACACAGGAACTTATATGGCAGAGCGTGCACATGCAAAATGTTGATATGAAGACATTCTGTCAGAAGAATGATGTGACTTTATTTAGAATTTTGAAAAGAGACTCCGATGTCAACCCTTTGTCTTGTTTAATGATTGGTGACAGAACTACTGGCTATAGCTACGATAATACAAGTATGATCCACAACATTAACTGTAACCATAAACTGCAATATTGTTTCTTAATAGCTAAAAAGAAGAAGTGTTGTTATTGAAAAGAAGCCAACATTTTGTTTAATAATTTCCTTTTACGCCATGCTCTGTTGTGCTTATTTGGACAATACTGTGCAAAAAAATAAAAAATAAATAAAATTTTCAAAGTCTTCAAAGTCTTGAGCCACACCTCATTCTTCATATTTTGCTTCCAAAGAGTCAGACTTTTTTGTATTTTAATGTTCTCTTGATGAATTATTCTCCGGGCTTCCTGAAGGACTATTTTGGCACTCGTTTGTGGCAATTTTTTGGCTCTCTTTTTGAAGTCCCATCCCTGTACCTGAACAGTTTCAGAGGAATGTTTTTTGTTTGTTAAACCACACAGTGATCTATGAATCAATCATTTAAGCATAAAAACTCAGCGAACTTCAAGCATGAACCAGTGAGAAAAAGGTGCAGATGATGACAGATAATCAGGCTGGTGATTAATACCTGTATACTGGTGATGCTGAATACTCAGTGATTGGGACAGACAAAAGGGTGCTGCTGAGGTTCTTACATAAACAACCAGTTTGAAAATTGTATCTTTAGGCGCTTTGCAGCCTGCCACAGTAAAACATTTGTTCCCATTTCTTTAATTTAATCTACATAATCGAATTAATTTTTATATGAAGAAATGAGGGGTGGCTCAAGACTTGCATAGTACTATAACTACGTACAGTACAGTATGTTGTGCTTTAATAAAATAAAGGTAAAATGCACGATATACCATGGAGAAATGTTTTATAAATTACATTATGTTTCATACATATTGTACGTATTGTATTTTTACAAAAATAATGTGGATTTTTGTTTACAATCATAAAGTGTACTGAAAACTGAGAACTATCCTGTTTACTGATTACACCACAGCAGTTTTCCACTAATTACATTAAAAATTATATAAATGAACATCACATCATGATTTCTAACTATTTATGGTTATACTGCATGTTAAAAAGCATTCTCGGACCATGCTTGCTCCTGCTTAAGTTATGAACTGCAAAAGTTATATACTGGACTGCTCATCAGTATCTTTTTTTTTACCTGAAGACTTTTTTGTCATTGAAATTTCATAAATGTTACAAATGTTAGAAATTTAACACTTGTCCATATCAAAGACATTTATTACTAGCCTTTGATTATATGTATAAGCAATTAATATGGAATTTATAGCATTTTAGAATCAAAACATTCCAACAAGAATCTCAATCAGTTACACTGTTTCCAAATCACTATTTCTGATTAGAAAATTTAACTTTGCTGTAATTAAATACAAATAGTGAATTTTCATCTTTCAGCACAGATTGAATAAGCACTTTTGCCATCTTGTCACTATGACATTATAGTTTAAATGTAAGCATCTTTTGCTAGGAATGACAGGAAGCCCATTTCTTTAGTATCACTTTAGGGAGAACAATACGACTTCTTTAATTAGGGTTCATTTATTGCTTAATTTACTGACTTGAACAAATGCATTGATCATTAGGAGTTTATTTGCTTGACCTCTGGTAGTGTTTAAACAAAATCCGTCTAGTTAACTGAACTCGAGCACACACTCCAAATGAAGTCCAGACAAGTGTGTGGGCTGGACGGGAAACCTGCTTGTGATTGTTGTGTGTTAGCTTTGTCTTCATTTCTCATGGTACAGTTTGCACACAGGCTTGCAGATGGTGGAGCTTGTTGAGCAGTGTTTAGACAGTATGATTGTTTTGAATGCTGGTCAGTAGAGTCTGGACTGATATAATGTCTCTGTCTGTGTTGAATTCAAGCTAATGTCCGGCTTGTCATACAGTACCTGTCACTTATGGAATGGCCAATATGGAATGTAATTAGTCTTATATTCGAACTTTGATCTAATGGCAGCAATGTAAACGAAGATGAGTTTTTTTTTAAAAAAAAGTGTTTTTTTGCAGAATCTGTGAATGCATTCTTTACCTACCCTGATCAACCATAATACTAATACCACATAACACAAATGCACATTGATATTGATTATCAATTATCTACTGGTGAACTGGTGACAGGATTACTGGTGTGTGCAGGGACCAAAGCCTGGCCCATCCAGTCTGATCCCACAGTAAAGCTAATCCGCTAACAAAATCAATGCTCGCCATGATATAAAGGGACCAGTAAACCCAGAGCAACACAGTCTGCTGCACACTGGGACCAGCATGCAAAGAGCCCAAGGTCAACGAACTAGCCTCCAAACTCCCCAGATCCGAATCTGATTGTTCACCCAGAGGATGCACCAGACAAACAATTTCAATCAACAGAGAGCTGACCCCACAACCCACAGCACCAAAAGGATCCGTCACTAACGACCTGGTGCCAGACACAACAGCACAAGCTCTCCTTGGCGGCACAAAGGCAACGTACACAAAATTGGGCATAATGTTTTGTGTTTAAATGTTATTCCTGATCGATGTATGTACTGTACAATATTATGATATTTTCAATTAATATTCCATATTATACTAGTTAAGATCCCTTTTTAAGCAATTTCAAATGCCTTTTCTTTTTTTCAAACTCACATTTCACTTGTTCTCAGAGTTAAAGATGCTTGGTCGAGTGTAAAAGCTGTTACTGAACCCTTGTTGTGTGTGGTTCAGAACACTAATCACTTTTCCCCTTGAAAACTGTTATCTTTGTTTCATTTGTGTTACTGTGTCTGAAAGCAATCTGTGGTCGGGGTCGAGGATCAATTGGTTCAACTTGTCACGTTACTTAGTTACTATCTAAGGTTTCTTGATCTTGGGAGCTGGTACGCTGTGAGCAGAGAAAGAATGCCTTCAGGAGCTAATGAGCAAAAAAACTAAACAAAAAGGTTTAAAAGCTATACCTTATAAAAACATTATTTTAATAGAGAAATTAGAACCATTAAAAGGCTTCACTTAATCGGTCAACCGAACAGAAAATATAGGAATATTATAAATACATCAATAATCAATAATTGCTAGGAAAAATAAAATCGATGCATACAGTAGGTTTCCAATCCACTGAAATAGCACACAGAGTGGAGGTGGTGTATAAAACTATACAGGCAATTAGCAGTTTGGTAGGAATTTGTCTGTGTAAAAAAAAAAAAAACTAAAAAAAAACTAAGCAAACATAAAACAAGCCCAGAATAGCTCCTAGCTATTAGACTTAACTATTCAGACCAAATGAGAAAATGCCCACATACAGTAGCTAATGTCTTGGCACCGTTGCTTGCAATGGGATTTGAACACAACTTTGATTTAATTACATCCACCAAAGTGGAATACCTGCTTGGCTGTTACGGCATGTCTCTTCTTTGAAGTGCAGGACTCTTACCTTCAATCTAGTATGACATGGAAGTTATGTTGATTTCCTTACAATAGCAGCAATTTTTTGTCCTACTGAGACATTGTGAGGCGCTCTGAGGCTTGGATGCTCCCGCTAATTCTACATAATTCACCAAGGGCAATACTCTATGCCAATTCTAATGGCATGACTTTGCAGATATTTGGCTCGCATCAGGCATATAATTTAATTGGCTCCGCACCTCGTGGCTGATCTTTACCAGTGTTTATTTTCAGTCTGTCCTGACAAACGCGAGCACGCTGGCAATATAAGATTCCCAAAAGTGCATGAGCAGTTCCCTCGCGGAATCCTTTCTGAATACGAGCTACAGGATATCTGCACAGATCAGTGACAAACAGCAGGGTGCACTGAGTCTACAAAAAACTGTAAACGGCAATGAAATATAGGACATACTGTAGGTCTCTGCTCTTATTAGCATCTGTTACCGACATCTGTTACATATCACCTATTGAGGAACCACATAATAGTATATATGTATAGGCTACATGCTCTGAAATTCAATTGCTTTCTCTAAATTAACAGCACACCATTAGTGTATAAACAGGGTTGCTAACCCAGACATTACCCCTGCGCCATTCCGGGCTAATAGCCGTATGAGGCTTGCACAGGTAATATGCCTAATCTGTCTGCGAGTCCATGTCAGAAACTGCCACCCTAGCATGTTTCTCCTAAAATCATCTAATATGGTTTCATTTGGCCCGGGTGCAGCGCCACGCATGTTGGAACGAGGTCAGAGACGTAGAGATGGATGCTCTAATCTGATGCCTGGCCTCCACCATCTGCTGCAGTCAGATGGCGGGTCACCACAGGGTCACGTTTGCATGTGTGGGTGTGTGCGCGTAAAATAACACACTGTAATCCACAGTGAGTGTGTTTAGCAGAAATCAGGCCCGACTGTACCTGGGTCCTCGCCTTACTACTGAACAACAGCCATGAGAGCATAAACAAGATGGGACTCTAATTGTCAGTCATTTTGTTGTCTCCAGCTTTTTTTGCCAGTGCTAATGGGTCGTGTTTATAAAGAAAAGCAGCCCTAATGAACCAATCAACACTTTAGTTTGAAAGTATAGTGCATGCCATTAATCGTTCCTTTTATTATGCAAACAGTTAAGCTTTATCTCAGCCTTGATTATGAATAAACGGCTTATGATTCGAATATCAAATGGTTGGATGAGTTCAAAACATCTGATGGTTGGAGAGAGGCCAGAGCTAAACCTCTGAATGGAAAGGAAAGAAATGAATGCATTCACATCCTTCCAGCACATCTTATCTTCTATAATATGACCTTCTCTAATCATCATATCTATCATGATCTTCCTAGGGAGAGTCTGACATCATATCATGACTGACAAGAGCGATAAGGCATGAATGGTGTTTGTGGGAATATCTCTGAGTGGCATTTAAAAGCTAATAAAATGAAAGACACGTGGTTATCATGTTACCTTTCATTTTGTTGAGAGCATGATATGAACATCATCTGCACTATGAATTGCTATTCATTTATGTGATGCTGTGCAGCCCCCAGCCTATACACTATACTAACACTGGGTAGGTCAACCTTATGTTCTCAAAACTGCTTCAATTCTTTGCAACACATGTTTCACAAGATGATAGAAATATTCATTTGAGATTTTGGTCAATGTTGACATGCCATTCTTGTAGAAGTGCATTTTTAGCACTTACTCTCGTTCTACCACATCCCAAAGGCGTTCTAACGGATTCAGATCTGGTTACTAGGAAGGCCAGTGAAGACCACTGACCGTGCCACATTAATGAAACCAGATTGGGACTTTTGCCATTTTGTCAGCTTGAACCTTTCTGGTCATTCTTCATTGGCCTGTTTTTTTTTTAAAAAAGACATTTCCATCCACAGTCCTGCCTCCTACTGGAAGTAGATTTGTTTATTGCAGGATTCTGAGTAAACTTTAGAAACTCTTGTGTGTTTGAAAATCCCAGGAGATCAGCAGTTAGAGAAATGCTCAAGCCAGTTAATCTGGCACCAAAAAACATGGCAATGTCAACATCACTGAGGTCTCATCTTCTATACCGCTGTATCCTGTATTCAGGGTCGTGGGGACCTGGACCACAAACAGGAAAAACTTGCAATATCTAACACAAGTGTCTTGATTATCAGAAAAAAACAAAAAAACAAACAATGACACAAAGCTTAAGGTTGTAATTTCCTCATATCAGGTCAATTCACTGGACATTATCTTGCTTATGCTACTAATTACTTATACACTTGCCAATGTCTAAAAAACATTTTCTGCATATATTAAAATACTTCCTCTTATTTTCATTGCTGGTTACATGGAGACTAGGCTTAGCTTTTCCACAGAAGTTGAATTGTAAAATTCAATAGTGAATTTATCACCATAAATCGTGATATTAACACACACTTTCCACGCAGGCACAACCGATTGTCCATGCTACAGCAGATCCAGCTGATAAACAAGTGTCAACTAAAACAGAGGAGGGTAACAGTAGAGTTCATAATGACTTAGAACCAGAGATAAAGCTGTAGGGTATACAGTATTTTCCACTGACAGAGCGTGCCTCTGAGACAAACACGTCCCCATCTCTAAATGGATTGTGGGTAAATGAATTACTTTAGCCTGGATGGTGTGGTGAATGAACAATTACCTCCCAGAAGGTCTTCCTTTCCCTGAGTCTTATAACATGAGAAAGAAAACTGCTCTCAATATTAACAATGACATGGCTTTAAAAAAACAGCCACCGGGAGGCAGGGGCACTTCAGTGGAGTGCATTTCGAGTGTATGTTGTGTGACACTTGTGCCTTTATCTAAAAAGTAATCCATGAGCTATCCTAATGTCAAAAGGCTAGAAAGTGCCGACCTGTAAATTCCAGCTCTTGTCTGCGATGTCATTAGGGCACATAAAAAAAAGAAGAAAATATTCACATGGAACTGCACCTGTACTGTAGGTTCTAAGAGACGGCTTAACTTCGATAACTCATCACCAACTGCTCGGGATTATGTTGCATTGTAGTGATCTTTGACCTTTGCAAATTATTTCGGGCATGGAAATCTCGAAGGTTCCCAACCTCGGAAGTGAACAGCAGATGAAGCCGGGAAGCTCGACGGACAACTGGAGCAACAGGCAGACTGACACTAATCTTCAGATGTTCAGACAGACTGTGAGGCCTTATGTTTAAGACTGTGGACTTCACGGTAGTGTGAGGGGGATGCTCTGTATGAAGAGACACTCCATGGGGCTTACCTTATCGGAGAATGTGAAGAAAAGGATAAGCAAAATCAGCTCGGCCAGCAGAATAATCAGCAAGACGATGAAGAACTGCAAGGAGAAAAGAAAAAAAAAAAAAAAAAAAAAGACAAATCACTTAGAGTGAAAGAAACAAAAAAGCCAGTTCAAATGGAAGTACTATTCAAATGAATCATCCTTTACACACACACACACACACACACACACACACTCCCCCTCACTCTCTCGCTGCTAAATATTTACGAAGACTTCTACACAAGATGAGGCTGCCAGGCAGTAAGTATTAACTCGGGAAGCCTGATTTGCTTCTTATTCATCATTCCGCTGATTGTGGCTGGTCGAGGGCATGCGAGGAGCAGCTTTACCCCAGCTGGATGCCTGTAACATGTTTGTTTACAGAATTTCTGCACTTACGGGTCAACCTGATTTAGGTTTACCCCATTTTATAGATACTAATGAAAGAAAATGCTAATTTGGCTGTTAATGGATAAAATAAACTGGATTCTTGTGTCACGTTTACAATATGTCGTTATTTTCGTGAAATATCAAATAAGATGCAGGGGCGGATCTAAAGACGTGTTTTGCCTCTAACTGAACACTGAAATTGAGTATGTTAAAGCAAACAGGGTAATGCTGTCAACTCATCAACTCTAATGCTAATCTTTCATTTGTCCTTGAAACCTACAGTACGTGACTACACCGTGATAAACCGGTTTAGTTTTTCATTCTTTCATTAAGTGCTAAATATAAATGAGATTGAAGTGAGATTATCCACTGAAGAAAAGGAGAGACTGTTTTTGGGGGGAACTGCAGCTTTATCTACATCCCATTTGGTGCCTGCCAACCACACTTAGTCTGTTCATCAATGGAGAAAGCTCACCACAGGACCTGTAATGAATGTGTTATTTGGTTGATAAACCATTCTTAATGCAGCAGTGACACTGGTATAGTGTTTAATAGGCACTGGAGTGTTGCTGGGACTTTAAACAATATCACTGCTGGATGGCGAAACTATTCACCACCCAGAAAAATCTAACCAACAGCAGCCCATCAGCCAAATATTATCCGCTCCCTCTAAAGAACACGGGGTACAAAGACCACATTTTGTACTTGTACACCTACAGATGTCACTATACTGTATGTCATGTGCGCCTGATCAAATGGCTAATAAGTGCGTAGACAAGATGGGTCTACCTAATAAGCTGGCTGCTCAAAAGGTCAGCTAATTTAAATCAACATCAGCTTCGTCTAGTAAGCACACTTAATCACACTGGCTTGTCCACTGAGAAAAATGGTATTAAAATATATGATATGCTGTGTGAGTTGAGTCTCTCACTTCATACATGCACTGCCATGATTCGTACACCAAGGCGGTTTGTGTGAAATGCTCCTTCAGATGTTCAAATAGTTTAGAATTTGGGTTTAAATGCATTATGTTACCACTGCTCCAATAAAATTCACTCACTTTCACTCATCGTCTATACCGCTTTGTCCTATGTTCAGGATTGCGGGGGACCTGGAGCCTATCCCAGGAGACTTGGGGCACGAGGCAGGGTACACCCTGGACAGGGTGCCAATCCATCGCA
>JAOTRS010000036.1:27393277-27411703 GCA_028565755.1 Dinotopterus cunningtoni
TGTCACATACACAGTCATACACAGTACGATATGCAGTGAAATGCTTAGACGACTGCCCTTGACCTTTAAATAAAAAAATATTAATAGGAAATAAATATGAAAAAGAAAATAGAAAGTAAATTTAACTAAGAAAGAATAAAATACCTGTACAATACAAAATATACAATATGTGAAAAATATAAGAAAAATAAGAAAAACCTAGCTGTACAATATAGAATTTTTTTGTGTGGGAATGAAGTTAAATAGAAACAGAAATGTCCAGGTGGTGTGCAAATATGCCTGAAAGTGTCATATTTAAAGTGACTTATGTGATTTGTTATCTGATTGCCATAATCATTTATCGCTGCACTTGACATAAACAATTTTACACTTAAGTCTCTATAAGTGAACAGATGATATTGTCAAATAGACTTTCAAAACTATAATAATTTTCCTGGTTACAAAATTGCACTTTTGATTATATAGCACACAGTTATACAAGGAAAATGTTTTTAATCACGATTATACTCCGGTGTCACCCAGATAAGATGGGTTCCGTTTTAAATCTGGGTTCTTGTAATATTTCTTGCTCGTATTGTCTCAGGGAGCTTCTCCTCACCACCCTTGCCACTGCCTCGCTCATATCAAACATAAAAGATTTTACATAAAATACTTATATCCAGGGTTGATATATTTATGTGAAGCTGCTTTGTGATAGTGACTATTTTTAAAAGTGTCATACAAATCAACTTAAATTGAATTAACCTTCCATAAGCAGAGACAGCCTTAGAAATGGTTCCATTTCTATGAATGTGACAATACACCACAGGCAGGCAAACACACAGGAAATCTGCCAGAGGTAAGAATCTAGGCTCCAGCATTATTTACTCTGCCTAATTTTTAAACTCCCTTTAGGTGCTTAAACTGCTCTTTACTATTTTTACCTTGCTGAGTAAAAGCACACTTAAATGATCCTTCTTAGACCTTTACATGCTGTTCTCTCTGTCTCTCCTAAGCACCTGGATCGTCTCCTCTCCTCCTTCTGACAGACATCCTGCTGGGTTACAAGAGACAAACAACTGTTCCTCTACATTCAGCCAAATCCAATTTAGACCATGACTCCACTGGCACTCGTCTTCATTGTTTTTCAAGTCTGCTCTCTAAAGGCTGACTGTAATTAATGTTCTTTAAGAGAAAATTAATGTGTCACACACCTTTATAGGTGGCACCACTGATGAATTAGTGCTTCACTCTGATCGTACTTTTAACCAAAATGATGTTAGACAAGAGGATGGATTCAAGTAGAAAATAGGACAGAGTTACTTCGTTCACATCATCATACAGGCTCATTTAAAACCTAGACATAGATTTATTTATGGAAGAAATATATGTAAAATAAGTATAGAAATGGGTGGAGATTCTACTAAAGATTTCGGGTTTTCATATTTTTATTACATTGAGTGTGTATTTCTCATTGTATTTAAAAGGAGCGATATAAATGCACATTAATCTAAATTGGATTGAATAATTGTTCGCTTCACAAATCATTAAGTGGCTCATTTATTTACCTGAGTAAACTAGCTAAATGAAAGTTTTTCAGTGTCCAGTAGTTTCTAAAAGTGTGTGTTTGTGTGTGTGTTTTTCCACAATGTATGCTCAGTGTTTCTGCTGCCACACCTCATCAATGTTTGTGCTTTTATGTTATTTTGTTCTCTTGATATTAATCAGAATGCGTCACTCCGCCGGGTACCGTATGTCAGACATGGACTGGTCATGGCATCCTAATCACTTTCTGGGTATCAGTAAACTTGGTCTCGCTTTGCTCCTTTAGTTCTTAATGACCTGTGCGGTCGTTGTGAGCCATCTCAGATCTCTGTGACATTAGGTGACTGTTCTTGCTTTGGGCAGTGCTTATGCAGCTCTACCACTGTGTGAGAGGTGACCTTAATGTGGGACTCTGACCAGCAAATTTAATGTGGTTCAGCCACAGCATGTGTTTTTAAAAGTCTCTGCTGACTTTTTCATTATTATATTACACTGTGTGTTTTCACAAAAATCAATCAATACAATGTTTTAAATCATAAAGCAAACATGGGAATGAAATACATGATATACTAATTCAAATTTCCATATATTCCAGGTATTGCTAGCGTATTAATGAAGGACAAAGTAAGAAGAAAAAACTTGCTATGGAAAACATACTTAAACAACTTTAATAAAAATCAAGCAATGTGGCGAGAAAAGGGTTTAAGTTCCACTTAAATGAACCCGAAAAAGAACCCGATGGTCAATCTGAAAGAGCTCCAGTGTTTCTCTGTGGAGAGAGGAGAACCTTCCAGAAGAACAACCATCTCTGCAGGCCTGCATGGTAGAGTGGCCAGACGGAAGTCACTTCTCAGTAAAAGACACATGACAGACGCCTGGACTTTGCCAAAAAGCACCTGAAGGACTCTCAGACCATAAGGAACAATTTTTTTTTTTTTTGTTGAAGCACCAATTACAGCCTTAAGTCTTTTTGAGTATGATCCTACATGATGTTTTTTCTTCTGGAAGGTTCTCCTCTCTTCACGGAGAAACACTGGGGCTCTTTCAGAGTAACCATCAGGTTCTTGGTCACCTCCCTGACTAAGGGCCTTTCTCCCCTGATCGCTCACTTTGGCCGGGCTCTAGGGAGAGTCCTGGTGGTTCCTAACTTCTTCCATTTATGGATGACGCAGGCCACTGTGCTTATCTAGACCTTCAATGCTGCAAAAAAATTTCTGTACCTTTTTCCAGATCTGTGCCTCGATATAATTCTGTCTCAGAGGTCTACAAACAATTCCTTGGACTTCATGGCTTGGTTTGTGCTCTGACATGCACTGGTAACTGTGGGACTTTATATGGACAGGTGTGTGTCTTTTTAAAAATAATGTCCAATCAACTGAATTTACCACAGGTGGACTCCAATTGAGTTGTAGAAACATCTCAAGGATGATCAGCGGAAACAGGATGCACCTGAACTCAATTTTGAGTGTAATGGCAAAGGCTATGGATACTTATGTACATGTGATTTTTTTTGTTTTTTATTTTTTAATTACATTCGCAAAGATTTCAAAGGAACTTATTTCACATTGTCATTATGTGGTATTGCTTGCAGAATTTTAAAAATAATAATAATTTAATTCATTTTGAAAAAGTAAAGCACTCTGAATACTTTCCGGGTGCATTGTAAGCCTGGCCAAACCCAGCCAAGACAAAATCAAAAAACAAACAAACAAAAACACTATACAGTACAATACAGCTACACAGTTAATTGGATAAAAATCGAAATCACAATATAAATGCAAATATTTAATTGCAAAAGGCTCCATGTCTTAATAAAGTCATTTGTCCAATTATCTGGTGTTAGATAAATATGATAATATTCAAAATAATATATTATATATACAGTATATATAATTTTTTTAAAGGATGTTATTGCAAAATGATCATTTTAGTGTGGCAATGGTGTTTTGCTTCACGTCATCACACCTTGCTACTGATTATTTTTTTGTAGCTCTATTCCTGAGTACAGTATACAGAACTTTTCATTTAAACTGATTATATATTTAGATTTTACCTCAGTTTTTAAGGGCCAGATACAATATGCCAAATTTAAGTGGAGCAGTTTACCCAGTTGTTTGCCAGATATTTGGAAACACACAATTGTCTACAATGTCTTTATAATGGCTTTAGCATTACAGTGCATTACTCTTAACAGGAACTATGAGATTCAAACATGTTCAAGAATGACAATGCAATTGTACGCAAAACAAACACAAGGTTTTGCCAAGGTGCCCTTCCTGAACATCTTCCTGTGGGTGAATGAGCACAAATCCCTTTCCTAATATAAAAAAAAAAATGGAAGTTTATTGTAACACTAAGGGAAATAAAGCTGGATTGGGATGGTAGAAAAGCATATACTGTATGGGCTGTGATAATCAGGTGTCCTCATACTTTTGGCCACATGGTGTATCTCTGAATAGTGTAATCTCACAGCTGTGCACTGATACAATTTACCATTTGGTTGTAACTTCCTCATGCTTTCCGACACGAATCATCATCCACCCTTGAATTATCCAGTCTGTTCACACCAAATGCTTTGATCAAATGCAAATGCTTTGTTACTCAGTAGAACCTCTTGGCTGGTCGTCAAACAGGGCTTATGCTGTCAGCGCTATGCCTTCCTGTCTGTTTGCCAGATTGTACCAGTAATAAATAAATAAATAAATGTTCATATACAAATAAGTTGCGAATCTTGATTGCACAGTTACAAAGGATGGCTGCACACAGTCAAGATAATAGAAATATCCTCTCTAACGCGACTGTTCGTCATATTTGACTGTTGCCATTTTAATATTTTACAATGCATGTCAGTAAGGCTTAATCATATTTTTAAGAAGTAACTGGAGTGCACTGGAAGGAGACAGCTCTCTGCACAAGTAATGTTAGCTTTATAACAAGCCGACGGGGTGACAAACTGACTTTAGTATTTTAAAATCCACTTGGAAATGGATCGCGCTAAATTCTATTTTGTTTCTCTATCTCTGTCAGGTTTCAGAAAGTCAGATATTTTCCACAATTATGGAAGACTGCAGCTTGGCCTGTGGATGGAGGTTAATTTTTGTTTGCAAAAATTATACTGGAAGAGAAAGTATTAAACTCATGAATAAAAGATGAAATGTACCTACTGGGCGGTTGCATAAAAGTCATGAACTGGGTTAAGTGGGAACCAAAGGATTTTTACTCCTTTGACTTCCTTCTCTCTTCTTATTTCACACACACACACACACACACACACACACACACACAGAGAAAATAACATAAAAGGTAGACCATAAGGAGGTTTAATGATGAGGCACATGAGACACTTTCCAAAAGCTTATCTTCCTTCTAAGTACTACAGAGAGACCGAGTTCCTGAGGTGGACGTGCTGCCCAGTGTGTTTTCTGCTGGAAAAAAATACAAAGGTGCTCATTTTCATTCCTGTCCCTCTTTCTTTATCTATCCCAAAGGTTTACTGGTTTCTGCTGAAGTTTTAACTGATGCAATGGCAAATCGGTGTGTTTACAAAAGATGAGAAAATAAAGTCCCTGGCATTCGTTCCTCTGTACCTGAATCTATATCATCTATAGATCTATAGTGGCTGGCGGAAAAGGGAGAAGCGAAATTATACTGTATAGCTTATACCAGGCTGTTGAATGCTCTAATTTGATTATTTAATTAGTAATAAATTTACTATAACAAGAAAGACAGTAGTCATATCTGCGGAAATAATATTAATGCACTTATTCTTTTCAAATGAAAATATCTTAAATGTAGTTAAAATGATCTAGTATTTCCTATTACAGGATTATAATAAACCAAGTAAAACATTATTAAACGTATTGATCGATGTATTTTTGCTAAATTACACAATGTTAAGTCTCTGTCTTTGGGCTACATAATTTTGCATTTACTTTAAGCATTTATTTCCAGAAAAATAGAAAAAAAAAGAGAATCTGTCACTAGAGTAAGACAATTTAAATTATGAGAAATCAAAAAAAAAAAAATAGGGTCAATAAATGGAAATAGGGTTAATAAGTCGATATTTTGGTTATTGTAGTCTTATAATACAGTAGGAAACACTAGATATGAGACTATATTCAAGATATTTTCACATGTTATGACACCCTTTTCTTTTGCTGTGTAAATAAAAACAAGCTACATCAAATAAATTACTGTTAACAGCTGTGATCATGTAACTGATAACATGAAATACAGTACTTTGTTTTGAGGGGAATCCACAAAGTTCACTGCAATTCTAAATGCATAAAATGTTTATAATCAATGGCAAATTGATGCGTTAAAGGAGAAACGCTTGCTTACGGTAATTCGCTTCAGGCCAGCTCATCACACTACTTTGTTATTGATTATTTTCCTATAAGTGCCTATTTTCCTATAATTTCCTGTATGGATTTTGTGCTATCTTGCTCACTATTATGCTTTCACTTTCTACACTACATTATGGATTCACCAAATGCTAAGAAAATTTATTCTACGCCTACACACAGGCAGTGGGTGCCTCAGCGGTTAAAGCTGGTTTGTTTGGGAAGTTGGAAGTTCAAATCGTGGCACTGTGTTGAACTCTTGTATAAGACCTTTTGCCTTCAACTCTTCAACCGATCTGTAAAGCTCTGCTGGAAGGAAGGACAAAAAATAATAATAATAATAATAATTTTAAGTGAAAAAAAGGTGCATTGTTGTTCTGACCAAACCAAACCTATCCAAAGCAGCCCAGATGACATCATAAATTATGTTGCCGTAAACATCCATTAAACTAACACACGCCTTCTTTGTCTACGATAATTACAAAATGCCCAATCTATACAAAGCCCTTTGAGAGAAATGCTTGCTCTTTCTTATCAGCTTTCCACTTAGCAACACATTTAAACACTATAGTTCACACAAACACACACACCAAGTGTCAGGACTTTTGTCTTCAAAGCTTCCCTACCCTGATGCTAAGTACATACAGTACTGATAAGTGAATGCCAATCTGAAAACTCAGAGTGAACCAAGATCTACGGTCTGTATTCAAGCCAACAGATACGGCAGTTAGGGAGCCAGTGGAGCGTAATTTTCTTTATGAGTTACATAGACATGTGCACACACTCATACGTGAACACATGAAAGTATATTTGCCAGGAGCTTCCATGGGCATAATGGTTGCTGTAGATCACTAATAATGACCTACACCTATACCTGACTCTAATGTGGACTGAGGAATATAGAAATCTCTGTTCTGCCACATTCTTGCAGCACTGCACATTAAGCTATTTTTTGCTGGTCATTAAAGGTTATTATTACTACTACTGTGTTCAAAATTCTATAACAGACTGTATGATAAAATGGGAAAAAAACTAAATAAAACAATAAAAACAGACTCAATAAATAGGACAGCAATAATAAAAATAGGACTACTTATATCGAAGATTGCACTTTAAGATGAAAATGCTATAGACAATGATGTTCAAAACGTTACAGGATAAAAACCAGAGAATGCCAATGATGTGATTGCACATGACATAAAGAAGTACTGAGCAGGCAGCACAGAACACAGTAATTATATATATTTATAAGCAATCACAGTCCTATTCTTCAATATCCTTCCAGGATAAAGAAAAAAAATGATATACAGTTTGACGGCCACAGGTGGAAAAGACCTCCTGTAGTGGTCCCTGGTGTTCTTATTCCACAACTACGGGTGCTCTGGTAGGACACCAGTTTGGTGTATAGTATATGAGAGGCGTTGAGAGCAGTTTCCTCAGCATCCTTCTTTCTAACACCTCCACTAACTTCTCAAGTTCCAGTCCCAAGACAGAACCAGCATTCCTGATGAGCTTATTGAGTCTGTTAGCATCAGCTGCCTTCAGCCTGCTACCCTAGCACTGAGCGATAAATCATCTGCAGCATGGTTCTGCAGACGTTAAAGGATCCGAGTCTCTCAGGGCAGCCCTGCCCTTCCTAATACACAGTGTCACAGTGTTTTCAGTAGAGTCCAGCTTATTATGGATGTAATTCGTCCACTTCTGTTCCATCAATGGCAACCAGGTCTAGAAGAGTCTTTTGTTTCCTAAAAATACACGTTAACATACTGTATATTCTTAACATTCGGTTCTGTGTTCATTTTAATAATTTTCTTATGATAGAAATGCAATTAAATAATTGCCTCGTACAATCCCTCGTGATTGAAATTGTAGCAAGATTACACCAAGGGAGTTGAGAATTTTCATACTTCAAAGTGAGAATGAGGTGTACGGTACTAAAGACATTTTTCTGTCTATCAGCATATTGAATAGTTTTGGAACTCACTGTACAAAGAACCATGTAGGCTGCTTACGTTCTATTAATTGCTCTGGGCAAGTCAACATTTTTAAAAATCAAACATTTGTAACTGTGTCATGAGTTTTGCACCAGCCCATCTTTTATTTGAGGATTTTAGACACACACACACACACCGTAGCATTAATAAAAAAAAAAATTAATATTCTGTCATTGCCAGAACATTTGTCATGAATTACAATGGCACATTTTGGCCCCATTTTGGCTAATAAAAGGTCTATGTACTGTACACTGATCTCTTTTATGATGCGCAACTTTAGCCTGGAGGTGCAAAACTGAGCAAAATCAGGCAGAAATAGGAACGCTTTAGGACCTCTAAACTCTGCATTAAACAGGATAGATGTTTAAGGGTGAGCTGATTGTGTGGGAAGTTTCGTTGCTTTGTTACAACCAAAACAATCAAGCATGGACAATCAATTAATATTTTACAAATAGGCAATTCACTCGAGAATATTATATGCGCAGCACTGCATGCTCTTTTGCATTTCATTTTTTTTACGAGACTATTAACCTTTAAAGACTCTCCTAGAGGGGGAGAAGGTATAATTAGTGTCTTAGACAACACACCAAACCATCCTACAATCACACCACCACAAACACACACACAATTGAGTCTGAAATTTCTATTTTAAGACTAGGGTTCCTCTACTGTATCTCTTTACATCCCCCACAATCACCCACAAACCAATTTGAGCCTTAGACTAAATCCCAGAGAATCTTGAGACCTGGCACTCATTTAGAAAACACCCACTCATATTGTCATTCTTTTTCCTGACAGTATCTATGCAGAAAATTGGCATTCATGCTTGCATAGCGATTTTGTAGGAAAAAACGATTTAATTTAAAATCGCACAGAAAAGACGAATGCGTTGGCCCCCATGAATGTCCCCAATCCAGAGAACATTGATGACGTTTGATGGAGCACAAAAATTTCCCAGCACCAGAAAGTGAAGGAAATCTTCAAAACATCAGAGAATCAATTCACTGGAACTTTCTTTTAGCACCACATAACAGAGGGGGTGACAGAACACATGTAGGCGTCACACGTAGCCAAAAATGAAATGAAATACTGCTGGAAAAAAAAAAAAAGACTCAATTATATTCTGAAAAAAAAAAAAAAACTTTAATGAAGCAGAATGCTTAATTTCTTTGCTTGTATCTTAATTACAAGTTCTAGTATTGCACATCTGGATACTGTCAAATAGTGAAATTAAATTTAATTGAATTAAAGATTTTTATTTTACTAGTTTTTTGAGTTTTATCTAAGAGGAACTGCTTTATATTTAATTTTAACAGTATTCAGCAATATAAAATTTTATAAATATGACCATGAAAAGTCAAGGCAATCTTTAATCAAAGCCTTCCGGCATTTTTGCGCCCATGTGTGTTAAAGTGGCCTCTTAACGTGATGGTTGCACAAAGTCTAGACAAGTAGAAGTTAAGTTTAAAAAATCTACACATTTTTTTGTGAAATTTATTGAGAGATGGGTCACCATTACATTTTTTCTTTGTCATGGATGTTCGGCTGCTATACAAGGAAGGTTGTTTGACTTACAAAGCCAGCCACTGTTCTGATCAAAGCTGAATAAAAGCCTGTTGGATACAGTAGCTCAGTAATAAGCAATTGCCAATAAAGAAGAATATCTTTTGAAACAAAGAATAGAAGGTTGTAAAAACATGAGTGATGTTCTGGTAAACCAGACTGAGGATGCCAATCACTTTTAAAACAACTCGTCTAGATGGTTTCGTCTTTCAGCTCAGCTGGAGATTCAAAATTCAAAATTGTTTTATTGCCACACAAGCATGGAGGTGGTAATTAGGCTCTGTTCAGCATGACAATCAATGATAAACAACCTACTAATAATATATATTAAAAAACAATACAACAATAAAATGCATTTATGGACACGATGCGTATTAATGCCGAGTCAGTGTGAATTTAGCCGAAGAGTATACTATATGTGCAGAACGGGAAGCAGCACAGATCGATTAAGTGTTAGCAAATCAAAGTGCCTGAACATGATGTGTAACTAGGAGAGTAGATACAGTATAAACCTTTGCTCGTGTCAGGCTTGTGCAATTTATGAAAGTTAAACAACATAGTATTTGTCAAGTCTGGTTAGAAAAGGAGTTGAATTACATCTAACCTAATGTTATAATAAGCGCTGTGATATAGTTGTAACAAAGTTATAGTGATGTCCAGCAATGTTACAATATCTTGGATAAAATGGCATTCAGACAACATTGAATATATGAACCAAACTACAAAACAACATATTTTTAACATTTATTTGGAGCATTCATGATGATTACCACTCATTTGCACAACATTAGATAAACATGGTTTAGAATTCTGATTGGACACAACAGCATCTCATGTCACGCATCTCTTAGTGTTGCAATGTTATCTCTCTGTTTAATATTCTTTCAGAAATATTTCTGTAAGGTGCATCTTGGTTCCCTAATTACTGTACTGTAATACGGTGCTTGCACAATGTCCAAACTACATCATGTCCCCTTTTTGTTGCTTTCCAAATGAATGTTTTGAACTGCTTTTGTCTGGTATTTTTTGTGGTGCTCGTTGTTATGCACATGCATTAACTATGGAACCATTAGCATGTTCCCTAGTGGACCAGTGGTTGGAAAACAGTGGTTTCATTGCAGCAACTAGAGATTAAATCCTGCTCAGGCCATTGGTTTAGTATTACTGTAATATTGATGTTTCAACACTGTATTAGGGGCATTCAATGTTATGGCATCGTCATGTAGTCAAGTTGTTCCATTGTCATTTCATCAAAATCCCAAAGGGACAGTGGTAGCTCAAACGCATAAAGTTATTGATTTGAAGGGCGGAGGTCAAGTTGCCACTACTGAGCCCTTTGAGCAAGACCCTTAACCCTACCTGTCCCAGGGATGCTGCATCCTGGCTGACCTTGCACTCCGACCCCAGCTTTCTAACTGGTATATGTGAAACTAAAAATAATTTCACTGTGCAGTAAGGTACATGCGAGAAATAACTGAATCATAAAAACAACCAAACATCAAATATTGTCTTAATGTCAGTAATGTTACCGAATTAACATCGGTTTGGGAACCAAAAATTCCTTCTGGGAAGCTACTAATTTGTACATATGCTGCCACCACCCTGCTGGAAAAAAATATCAATCAAAGTAAATTAGAAATAAATTAAATGCAGAATGAAATTAGTACCACAGTCTAATTTTCCCATTTATTGGTTAGGTCACCATAACCAGTTAGTCAGTTTCATTGTCCTACTATACAGTAGATACTTTTAAGCATTGTATACGGTAATGTATATGTTACAGTAATTGTATATTTCGACTTAATATTAGGTTTTCCTATAACACAGTATGCTTGTTGGGTAAAAACTATTGAACCTAGTGCAGCAGAAGTGTTCGACCCGACGTTCAACCTAAAGCAAGTGTGAATCCTGATGATGTCATAACCATCTGTGGTGAGTAGTACATGAGAGTAAAACTGGCTGTGCCTTCTGTAAGGCAGAACTGTCCCCTGTCAATCAGTGCCAGCTGGTGTGTAATCGGGGAGAGTTGGCTAAGGATAAGGAATTGGCAAATGACCAAAGTGGGGAGCGAAAAAAGAGAAAATATGCTTATGTGAGGAGGCGTTTATGGATCCCAAGATGTTAATGTGTTAATTACGTGCGAATCTCCTGCCATGGTGAAAAACAATCTTTGACCACTTTCTCAGTTTTTTCCCCCTCTCTACTCCATTGCACAGATGTGCTTCATTTCACAGCTACCTAACTTTTATTAGAACTGTAGCACTATCTAGTGCTATTTAGGAGTAATAAATCATTCCAACTACCTGGCAACAATTCACCTTCCGGGAGGTGTGTCCAAAAATAGCACAGGCAGCACAAAAGGTCTCAGCTGTTTCAAGCTTATAGGTTTGGGTTATTTACCGAGTATAGCAGAGACACCTGTATCTGGATGTCTATGTCCACTAATAGCTCTCGTCCACTTCTGTCATTTCCTATAACAAACTTTTCACCTCCGCCACCAATAGGTTTTGTTCAGTCTACATTCGTTTTTCATCATGATATGTCTAACCTACTTCCCCAACCCCAAAAGGATGTGATGGAGAGGGTGATGGCAATGAAGCCAGTCACATGATTATCCTGGAAATTATTGCTGGCAGCTAATTCAATAGTAGCCTGAACCATTTCTTCATAAGGCAATACTTCTACAGATGAGAAATTATCACAGGAGAGGTGAAGAGGGTGTAATAGATCGGAGAGTACTGGTGCTGTATACACAGATGTCCCTTGGGCAAACAGAAATTCACTCAGCATCTATGAGAGGAGGTGTGTGTCACTATTCGGATGGGTCTGACAGCCACAGGGATGAGATATCTCATCTCATATTGAGGCATATTCCAAATTCCTGTGTAGGAGATTATAGGAGAAAATGGAAGGTGCAGTCATCTTTGAGATATGTCAGTGAATAGCAATGGCTATACCTGACCAATTTCTTTCGCCTGAGGAGTCTTTGGATGTTTACATACATGGTGGAAGAACACATATTGATGAATAATTTATACTGTGCACTTAAGTGGACAGTAATGTATTATTAGTCTCTGCCACTCCCACAGTAAAGCAGAGTAATGCAGTATCATATAGACTCTAAGGTACTTGGCCATGTCTTATTAGTGAGGGAAGAGAGACCTAATGCAGGATACACAAGGGAGGATATATGCATAAAACACTAATAGCTGACGCACAAAACACTAATGAGGGTTCATTAAGGACAATTCTTTTTCCGGTAATGGGAAAAAAAAAGGAGCAAAAAAGTTCACACTCGTTTTTGATTTCATTAGCAGACAGATAGGTATAAGGATATCCAGATGTGTTGAAAAAATTCCCACATTTGGTAAAAAATAAGTCCTGCAACATAAACTCTTCGAGATCTAAGGAGGAAACTAAACATCCAAAGATGCTCTATCTCCTACTAAAAAAAGCACAAATAGACAACAAAAAGGAGAAACAAACAAACCAAGACAGGAACCTAGTGGGAATAGAGATGGGGAAAAAAGATAGCTGAGAAAAAGACAAGGCAAATCACACAACACTGAGAGAAAGCCATAGGCTGCCTCGGCTTTGGGTAGAGGGAAAGATAAGGAGAAACAAGTGTTCTTTCTCAGTGTGTGTTTAATCGATAAGTTCCTCAAGCTTCCCTCCATAATTCCAGTTGTAGAAGGACTTTAAATTCTGTTGGACTGATATCTGTTAAGAATGTCCACAAAATGTTCAGCTAGATAAACAGCCACAGGGCATCTGGTTGAGACCAGACGTGTGCAACAACAAAACACAGTTATGGGAGCAAAGCTACTTTTATTTCTCTACATAATTTCCTGCTACACTAATGCACTAATCCCAGTGTTTCACGAGTGTTTGGATGTCATCAAGGTAAAAGGTTTTCTCAGGGTCCCGGAAACACTGACCTCCCAGGAACTCCTTTAAATGATCCAAACATGTGGAAATTGCTTGGAAAGAGGTCAGGGGGATGTATGGGCGATGTCTCAATGACTTCAATAACCGTTGTCATTAAAGGTCCCTGTTTGACTTGAACACCCCTTGTACTTTCATGTGCACATAATCAGATATGAGGATCGTCGGACAAATGGATGCCATGTTCTTTAACATGAATGTGCTGTGATGCGTGATGCATTTACAAGAACCTCAATAAATTCCTGGTTAGGGTTCCAGTTAATTTAAGATACTAGTTTGGTGCATTTTGAAATAAATGAAATTATTTAGTTTATTAAATATACATTATTTATGAATTGAAATCAGCTGAATGCATTAGTAACATCACAAGCAAGTGTAATCAAAAATAATAACCGAGCTGAGTGGGAGAAACACACATACACTCACACATAAAACCGTCCTTTAGACATCTGTATTTGAGACCAACTGGGAACATTAATTATGAAGATGAAGTTAAGGAACTTGTCACAACTAGAGTTCTCAGTCTAGAGACATGGGGCTTCTGGTTTAAGTCATTCTCACTCAGGCTCCCAAAAACAGACCTACAGTAGAAATGAATATATGGAGTATTAAACAGAGACGGATATAGTGCCTTGTTTTGTTAAGTCAGTTCATGTTTCAGTGGCGATTTAATGCTGAAGCTGGTAGCTTGTCATGATCTGCACTGGGTTTAGGAAATATCAGTTACTTCAGCTCCTTCGCTATTAATACATAACCATCCTGCTGATCTGAATGAGAGAGCGAGAGAGGGGGATTGACCACAGACACGTAGGGTCATTTATTTGTGAGAATAAGGCATGTGATACTGTGGCATATGTTTTCTGCAGTCTAAATATAGAAGACGGGCTTGGTGACGGGGTATAGATAAACTGGACACTGCTGTTTTCAGAATAATCAGAATAAAAAAGCATTTTTTTTTGTATCTTAGACTTTACTCAAGAGACAGAGGAAGGATTGTTTGAAATGGGCACATTGTTAGCAGCATATCCCAGCAGAGCTAAAATTCAAAAAGGCACAAAGCGGTCCCCTATTGCTGGCACTACAGGTAAGCTCTCTCTTTATATGTAAATACATATTACTCTAGAGGGATCTGGGAAGTTATATGTTTAGACAAGTGAAGCACGCTTATTCTCAGAAAGAGGCTAACTATACTGGACTCATGCCGAGAGAGGTTTCATGCAGTATATACCACTGTATATGACAAGCCCCCTGCATCTCTCATGCAGAGAAATATCCTGTTCATTTCAGTCCATTTATCTGCCACTCATTATAAGTGTGTGCTTTCTTCAATAAGCAGTGAAGGCATTTTGCTACGGCACATTTTTAACGGCCAGTACTTAACTCTGAGGCTCAGTGTGAATCGTCCAGTGTCTTTTATGTTTTGACATACGACTGCTAAATGTAGCGAGCTTTATGCTACAGGGGATTCGTGTCACCCTGAGCCGTGTCCTCATAACTTATCGTCATGCATACTTTGTCTCACTACTTCCTTGTCTCGTGATATGGAGATGAAACTTCCTGTTGCATGTTCTCACACCGTAATCCAAGTCTCTTGATTCCCATTCCGCTGCTGAAAGCAGGAGTACATATTATTGCAGCTGCTGATGAGGCCATATGTTCTGCTTTTGCTGATTGAGTTACGCTCTTCTGTGCTGGACGCCGGTACGGAATGTATGGTGTTTATGAGATGAAGGGATTTGGCAGAGAGTCAGACTCTGAGGAAATGCCAAACCTCAAACACTCTATTGTATAGCACACTGAGAGATAGGAAGGAAATTTTATATACCTGTTAAGCCGTCCTCTATTATTAGGAAAGTCACCCTGGCTTGGAAGAATTCATGGTCAGTGATTAATAAAATTATGATGAACAAGGGATTGTAATGTATTTCTTTTGTCCATGGCATATACTTTAATGGACCTTCCCCAATCACCCATGCACTGGAATGGGCTTTAAGAAACAAGGTGTGCTGGGTGTGATGCAAAAAAATAATAATAAAAAAAAAATCATCTATCTGAACATCACCTTCACATTCTGTTGGTATAGTTCACTTGAAAAGGTTCTTTGATCTTAATAAATGCAACACATTGCAGACCTTCTTCAGAGCTTCCACAGCCTTGGTGGCTTTTGTCAACATTTATTACTATGACAAGAAAGGCTGCACGAAGCATGCACGTCCCCAAAGACTGGACTGTCTCCATATGTTATCTGCAGGCAGACTCCAAATAAATTAGTCCCCGCTGAGAGCACAGCCATGGGGAATCTGATACAGATATAAATGTTACCTAAATAAGGACACACTTTACAAATATTGCTTTTCCTACCTCTTGATGAGATTCTGCTTGGGCCAAAATAACCTAATTGAAAAGATCATTAAATTTAGAGCATAAAACTTGATGTACAGTTCATGGTGCATTAAAAAAAAAGGAAAACAAAACCCTGGTGATATTCTGTATACTCAGCAATACCTTGGTCAGTACCAAGAATACTCATTGGCTAAATGGTCAAAGAAACATGTGGGTTAAAGTGGAACTAAATTCTTCAAGAGACATATTTTTCAATGCTTGTAAAAGAAAATAGGGCTTGAGCCTCTATTTTTATTTAATTATTTATATTTAATTTTATTGGCCCACTATATGCATCACAAGACCTTAAAGGGATTGTGATTGTTGTGGTGTTTTCTGAGAACGGTTCAGAGTTTTACACAAAGTTCTTTTAACAGGGGCGCAATAAGTATAATGATAGCCAATCATATATATTTTTCCATGTACACTTGAATGCATGGAAATACCAAAATATACACTGCCTGGTTAAGTCACCATTTCAGAACAGTCAAAGAATTGGGCTGCATCAGGCAAAGGAAACAAATAAAGTAATAACTAAATGTTTTGTCACATGTACAGTACCTACATACAGCACAGTGATTCCCCCCACCTCTCCCCGCATATCCCAGTTAGAATCCTGGTGTCAGAGTGCAGGGTCAGCCAGGATACAGCACCCCTGGAACAGATAGGGCTTGAACCCATGACCTTCCAATCAGTAACCTAGTCAACCACAGCCTTAACTGATTGACCCACCACTGCCCTGATTAAGAAACAACTACTGGAATTAGAAATTAGGATAGTACTGAACGGTGAATTTTGTGGAAGAAATGTGGTCAGAAAATGGATAAATGGAGTGCAATTAAACACTTAAGTTTGCATGGTACCAAAATCAACAGTAAAAACCATACTGTAGCTATGCTTAATAGTGAAAGTAGAAGCATTTCCTTATGCACACAATGTGATAAGAATTTACAGAATTAGGAAAAAAACAGCTATAAGAAAACCATTTGTTAGTGAGACTAATCAGGAAAAAAGGACTCTGATTTGCTAGGGAGCAAAGACTGGACTTTGAAGCAATGGAAAAGTTCAAGTGGTCTGATGAGTTTAGATTGACCCTAGGGTTAGAAGGGAATTACATGGAGTGATGCACCCATCATGCATAGTGGCCACTGTACAAGCCTCTGGAGGCAGTGTTATGGTATAGGGTTGCTTTAGTTGGTCAGGTCTAGGCTCAGCAGTGTTATGTGGCAATATGTCAGCTGTTGACCTAAATGTACTGAATGACCAGGTTATCACATCAATGAGGAAAATAGAATGTTAATCTTTTAAGCATATTACAGGATTTACTTACTACAGTGAAACTAACAGTATGTGGTTTCAGGAGTGACAAATATGAGTGTAAACCTGCCAATGCAACTTGGGAGTTTAAGGCATGCAAATACTATTATAGGCATAACCAATATACTGTATGTTGTACTAGGTTCCTTAGTGGTACAACAGAGAAGTTTTCACCATATTTTTGGGAGCTCAAAAGTTCGAACTAGTCACGCTCTCAGTGTTGGAAAAATGACATACTCCTCTCTTTCCTGTCAATCATAGTGGCGCTGGCCAATCATGGCGTCCTTGAGAGCTAATGTATGTGAAAGAAGACAGATAGCGCTTTCCTGCACTGTGGAGATAACATGTTTTCCTGCAAGCTGGCTGGAAACATTTATCTAAAAAAAAGCATATGTTAACCTTCACCCTCACCAGCTGGTAGCTATTGTATGCTAAGGGAAATCTACAGTAGCTGGTTAGTAGGAATTGGTAAGTGAAAAAATAATAGGGGGTTGGTTGGGGATGGACCAGAATTTGTTATATTGTTAAAGACTTTACTTAAATAGTAGAATCTCTGAAGATGCCTAATTTACAATAAACTGTGTAGGTAAACATGCTTAAGCAGAATCCTCATCCCCTAAACTCTAGAATACACTAGAAATAGTCACATAAGACATTCACTGAAAGGAGCTTAAAATCTGCTTGCAGATATTCTTATCTTCTCTCCTCCAGATTTGGTAGCACTCTAAAGAACATTCCCCCTCAAAGGACGCCGCCTCGGGTTACGACTTTCTGTGCGCGCCGCCCTCTTGTCAGCTACACAGTTTCAGCAGCCCAGGAGATTTGGTAATGGGGTGTAAAGGAAGCTCATTGGGTGTGTTTAGAAAAGCACAGAATACTTGGATGGCTTCAAATCTTCCATCACACATATAGGCAAAAGTTTGAGGTTGCCAATTAGTCCAACAATCCCGACCACACTGCCTTCCGTTGCACGCGCCCTTCCCTGCAGCCTCTTTGGTTACAGCCTTTGCCCAGCTGTCCACAGATATTTCTGGGAAATGGCATCCTAAATTACCAACGACACAATTATCCAAGCTTATGGTGCATGTTAAGGTCCTTTCTAATGCACAATTTGACCCTTCTTGGAAAAATGTGTCACTATGTGTTGATGTTTCATTTTATGTTACCTATTTAAAATGTTATTATGACAGACGGAGAGATTATCATAAATGTGAAAAAGTTTTGTCTTTTATGTTGTATAGAACAGGATCTAAAAAATTAAGTCCAAAACTGTCCTCTCTGATTTATTTTATTTTAACTTTATATTTTGTATGAATTATTTTATATAAATATTTTTGGGTTGTGAAAGGAATCGAGTT
>JAOTRS010000036.1:27423823-27467092 GCA_028565755.1 Dinotopterus cunningtoni
CTCTAATTAAACGCATGCTTCAAAATACTACCACCAGTTTAGGTATGACATGAGTACTGTAGGTAGGCACTTTTTTACTAGTCAAAATAATTAGTGTGCTCAGAAGGTCTTTTTTCTGAATCGAGAACACGCAGGTACAGTATATGGAAATGGAATGAAATAAAGCTTGTCATAATGCTTGTACAACTTGCACAAAGAGAAATAAAGCTACAGTACTAGTCAGACTTGTGTAATATTCTGTGATGCAAGAACAGACCCCAACATGTCGTAGCCAAAACCTTAATCAACACATCATATAATTATGTACTGTAAAGCACGCAAAAACTATGATGTGCAACTTTAGGACATAAAAAAAGATAATAATCATCAATTGGCATTATTGTTTTATACATAGCTACTGTAACTCTGGCTCGCCATCTCGTTAGATACCACTTTCTAGTCTAGGAAATTAGGCAGCCCACACATATCGCTGTGCGTGCTAAAGATTGTACTTAAACGTTGAGCTAGCTAATGAATTTATGATTTGTCCAACCCTGCTCTGTCTCTCTTGTTTTACTCTAAAGTGAGTTAAAGCTGTGTTTAATGATGAGACTCCCTGAGGGAGGGTTACTGAGGTATACGCCTCCCGCAGACAGTGGCAGAATAATAATGATATAATCGGTTGGGACCACACACACATATACACACACATATACACACACACACACAAACACACACACACTTTATTTCAAGGTTGTCAAACTCAGTTTCTGTCTGTGCCACACTGCCATTTTTGAGTGCCTTCAATGGACCATAAACTGTACGGACAATTAATTTCTTAACTTCATATTAGTGTGGCTTTAAAAGCAAAATGTTGGACATTTAAAAAACAAAAAATAAAGAAGAAGGATGCATTGATAAAATTTTTAACTCTGTGTACTATTAGGCAAAAAAAAAAAAAGAAAGAAAGTGGGAAAAACCCTTTATTGGGCTAAATGATGCATTTATTAACTGAACAAATATGCTCATAATCAATAAAGTTTTCTGTTTTGCTCGCAATTCTGTATTTAACATATTGCATATTGCTGTTGTTAAGAAATCTTGGGCCATTTGTTTAATTTCCAAATTTAGGTTGTTTCTTATCACAAGTCAGGGTAATATGATTGGCTTTGTGTCCTAAAGACTTTCGCAGTTTCACAGAAATCACACCGGTTAAAATAATCATGTCCTCAATCTCACACTTCGGAGAAAAATGTCTTCTCTGAACATCCACTTTTCTTTTCTTTTTTTCCCAGCAAATCTTATATCCTCGCTGCTTAAAGATAAAAAAACACAATAGAGAGTAACATGGTTATGCAGTGTGTTGTTTAAAATAAATAAATAAATAAAAAATCATATGTTGTTCTCCCTACTGTATATAGACGTGGGACTCTTCTAGGCTACTTATTTCCTCCCATACCCACATGCCACTATGTATTACACATTATCTCTCTCTCTCTCTGTCTCTCTCTCCAGGAAGTACAATTCAAGCTCCTGCAAAGTCAAAAAACAAAACAAAAAAAAAACATTTCACCCAATGTTAATTGTTGTATTGAGGCGGGCAGGTTTTCAGCACTGCCCAGGCAGGATTTTGTCAATTTGATCTGGCAACCCTGGATTACATATCATGCAGTTTGAAGTAAAATCTTGAAAGAATGGCAAATATTGCATGTATACGGTTAAACTTGGGTCATGGGTATGTCTGAATAAAACATTTTGGAACATTCAGTTATGTCTGAATAAAAGACATTTTTTTATTTATGTTACATATTAAATGTCTGAAAGGACCTTTGTAAAAGATTGGCTAATGTAAACTGCCCTAGATCTGAATGACTGTGTGAATGTGTGTGTTCATGGTGCTCTGTTATGACTGATGTCCCATTCATTCTGGGTTTATTCTAGCCTCATACACAGTGTTCCTGAAAAACGCTCCAGATTCATGTTGACCATGAACGGGCTAAAGGAGTCAATTGAAGATAAAAGTGCATAGTTTATATTTCAAATTCGCAAACTCCACTAACACTACAAGTCGCTTCAGTTATAAAGAGTATTAAAAAGGCTAAGCTGACACTAAATCCTTGATTTTCAACAGAAACTGCAACGATTCTAAACAATAAATCAAAAGAAAATTATGCTTTTTAATCTTAGAAATAGAAACAGCAGCCGGGTTTATCATTTCGACTTGGAAAGACGTTGAAAGGATCACAAGGCACATAATAATCATCTGAAATATAATACAGAACATTTCTTCACTTTATTAATAGCAGTTTTATTTTGTGCGCACAGGAAGCAGCCTTACAAAAAAATCAGGACACGCTACCAAGCACCCAGCACGAAACAGTCACACGCCAAGTATCAGAGAGACTCGGGACCCTGAGTGTCTCCCCGGGAGATCAGAGTTACAGACACATGACACACACTGACTCCTCCGCATGCCTTTTCCTCTTATTCCTCATGCCCTCATGAGAATAAATCCGAATCTGACCATGAAATACAGGCTCCCAGGGGGCTCTGTGTATGTGTACGTGTGTGTATGTGTGTGTGTGTGCTGCTTATGCTTATGCATGACTGCCTTTTCACAAAGGACAGAGCCTACTGTCCTCCTGGCAAACAAGCTGCTGTCATTCTCATCAATCCAAGATAAACACTGATGGTCACTTGTGTCAAAAATTTTTCATCTCAAATAGCGTTCAACCTTATCAATCATAACAGGCTTAAGGAATTTAAAAGTCAGTATTACTGAGGAGGTTGCAATAAAAAGAACCTCAAGTGGGTTTAAATAAAAAAATTAAAAAAAAAGAGACATCTTCATGAACAAATTAAGACTGTGCATGATTATGCACACCACAGCACAGCTGCCGTTCTCTTGTGATTAGTCAGTAGACTCGCACAAAGTTGTGTATTTCCCAGAGGCCCTCCACTCAGGCACAGACAGAAATAGTCGTGTGTTCATAAATGACAGCACATGGCAGAGTCAACCTGATGTAACGGAGAGAAATGCACAGTCAGACCAGCTAAGCATTCACTTACAGGAACGTGCATTCTAACCTGTCTTACAACAGTGAGATGAATCAAAGACATACGCACGCACGCGCAGCATCAGGAGCACCAGATGAAGCAGACATGAAGACAGGTTGAATAAAAAAACAAAACAAGATATCACTTACCCAGAAGATGAGGTTAAAGATGAACATCATGTATTTCAAGCAGCAGAGGAAGCCACTAGCCATGTTGCACTTCTTGAATTCTAAAAGGAACACAAAGGATAGATCCAGGTAAAAGACCACGTATTTGCTGCTTTTGGAAGTGCTCGGTTTGTTGCCTTCCTTGTTGTCTGTGGCGGTCTGTTTGCGCCCCGTGGAGCCGTAAAAAGCCCCAGCGGTGAAGCCTCGTCCACCGAACGGACGACCTGAACTGGACGCGCGGGCAAAGTCCGAGTCGCAGCTGTCCACGGAGGGGCTGCGGTGGATGGCGGACTCCTCACTACTTGACTTCTCCATGCTCTGGGGCTGAAGCTCTGCTAGCTAGATCATACTCTACCATGTCTCTCAAAGTAGCCGGGCAAAAAATTTCAAAAAGTGTCTCTGCAAAGACTTTTTCTCCCAGAAGAGTGTCTGTCTCATATGCACACCAATCAGAAATGAAAGTCTAAGGGAAAGAGATGCCACAGGAACAGAGTGGATTCCCACTCACGCTCTCATCACTCTTGATGAAGCCCAGGAGCCAACCTGTGTCCGGTGAGTATGTGACAGAGTTCTTACAACTTCCACATCTCCTCCTGCTCGCACGCTTTCTTTTTTGAGCCGACACGCTCTTTCTTTCTTTCTTTCTTTCTTTCTATCTTTCAGAGCCACAGTCTTGCGCTCTGTTCTTCTTTCCCTGCCTTCTCCTCTCCTCTCCTCTGCACTAAGCTTGTGCTCGTGGTCTCAGCGCTGCCGCTGATGTGTGCGATTATCGGCAGCTGCATTCACTGGACATTCCCTACTACCCCCATTCAGCGCTAAGCCATCTATCTATCTCCTCCTCCTTATTTCCCTTCTCCTCTCTCTCCCTCTCTCTCTCTAACTCCCAGCCCCCTTCTCTCTGACAGGGAACCAATCAGGCATCAAGTGTTGTCTCTAGCCCATCCCATTCATTTTTACTATGCTTTTTGCCTATACAAATTAATACTTGATATTCACTCTGAATAAAGCTGGATAAAAAAAACATGAGTTGGAGAAAGGCTGTTTATTTGTAGTCAAAAAGAGACCCTAGTTTAATATGAAACGGATCCACTGAAATCTTCTGAATTCAGACCGCAAGTAGCTTTAAACCTTGACCCGCCTGACCTTATTGCTTAGCTCCAATTCAGTTCATCATAATTGTACTTCTTTGCCCGAGTTCTCTCTTTGAGTTGTCAATCGCGGGATTTGCCTAGTGTTAAAATAAAAACAATCGCGTGCATGACTGTTCGCTCAATAGGTTCATGGTCTCTCAGTTCCTTGTAAGGAGCGACGATAGATTGGCAGCGTCTCTAGCTTAGGAATTATAGCACCATTTCAAGCACGGAAACAAGATAGTGGCTAACACATATTCAATGCTTTCCTTTCAAGAGCCAGGGACATAGTCTGAATAACCTAACACTCATTCCCTCGTTCTTGGAAAGACGATAAGAAAAAAAAACAAATAAATAAATAACAGATTTATAAAGCAATATTGTAAAGTCGCATTAAAATGTCCCTTGCAACTTCCATTCTGGAACAAAAATAAATCAGTTCGAGATGTGCTGTAACAGAAAAACAGGGGGAACCTCAGGGTGGCAACAGTGTCACCATAACTAAATTGATTCATTTCTGATAACGGCTCTTTCGGTCAAGTTTTTTCCTAACAGCTTGGTTTGTTGTATAATATTATGGAAGGATATAACCATGAGTATTTGCTCGTCTTTTTTCCCCCGGATCACATCTGTAGCTCTGATTAACCATAATCACAGCTATCATTCTTTACATTTCAAACTGCTATGTGAATGAATGATTATACATTAAAAGTGCTGAACAACTGGAAGAAACAATTTGGTAGTTAAGGAGAAAACAATTTGATAGTTCATTTGACTTTTTGAGGTGGATTTTTGCAAAATTTTAACTATTAATAAGAATCAAGGCACTAGCATGGGGAGAACAAGCAAACTCCAAGAACACAGAGACGGGAATCGAACCCGGAACCTGGAGGTGCAAGGCGACAGTGCTAACCACTACACCACCATGCCCCTCAATTAAATTCAATTTGATTCTATTTGCTTTATTTTATTTTATTTTATTTTAATAGCGCTTTTAACAATGTTCAATGTTATGGAAATGTGTATGAAATGTGATAAAATGCTTATAAATCAAAATATGATATTCCATATAATTTTTTTTTGGCCATTGGGGGAAACTCACATGAAGCTTGAAAATAAGTTTTGGTGATCCAGTGATTAATGTTACATTTACGGCTGCGCGATTTGATAAAAAAAAAAAAAATCATGTGGCGAATATTTTGACAAATATCACGATCGCTTAAATCCATGATATTTACAGTAACTATTAAATGTACCATTTTGTATTTAAATGTATTTATAAAGGGAAATAGAATATAACAGCTCACCTGAACTCATTAAAAGGATGTTTTCCAATATTTATTTATCCCTTCAAATGCAATAATAATAATAATAATAATAATAATAATAATAATAATAATAATAATAGAAAAAATTGACAATTATTGACAAACTCTACATAAATTCACAACCATATATTACAGGTAATAAATTGTAACCTTCTGTGATTAAATAATTGCACAGATCCTTATCGTGATTAAAATTTTTATGGGTCTAATTGTGTAGGTTGACTGGAATTCCCAAATATTGTGTGTATGTGTGTGTGTGTGTGTGTGTGTGTGTGTAAGTATGTGTGAGTGTGTGTGAGTGTGTATAAATATATGAATGAATGAATGAATGTATAACTGTGCAGCACTATTTATGCTTCAGCACGCTTGTGCAATCTCAAACTAGTAAACAGCATTCAAAAGCACTAAAATCATTAATTGCCCTGAAAGTAAGTATGTACTAAAACCTACAATGAGTCATTATTAAAACATCACTAAGTATGAGTGAACATACAAACACATAATGCAGTGTTTGCCAGTGGCTTTACTCTAATCTATTTCTTTGTGTTAGAATATAAACAACAATTCTGATGAACCTATCTGAATGCCTTCAAGACTAACAATACAACTACAAAGCGATCAATTAGCCGCATGCTTTAACACTACACCCGAAACACTTTTTTTTTCGGGATCATCCGTCCCACGGAATACACGTGCAGCAAATGATACATTACGCCGCATCCTTTTTCGAAATCACTTTTCATTTGTGCACGCACACTATTAGATCTGCAGAATTGGTTTTACACCGTGAACAATAATTTGGCTACTCTATCTGAAGCAAAACAGTCAATTGTGCCGAGTTTAAATCATTCATTACGCAGGCTGTTCTCCCGCAGGCATGCCAGCCACTTCATTTATTTAGACCTTAACAGATTTGTAATGTCTTCGCTATTAAGACCAAAAGCGGAGAACCACACTGTAGAGAGTGAGACGAACAGAAAAAGGATTGACCAGAGCTCAGAGCGCCCCTGATGCTAAGATTCAATACAGCCTGCCTCAATGCTGCACATCAGCGAGCTGATGTTCATTAGGACGCTACAGGAGCTTAACGCGACAAACTCTGCAATGAGCTGATAAGGCTTGTTCAACACCATATCCCGTCTTCAACTCAATTGTGCATCCACATGCATCCACACACACACACACACACACACACACACACATGCACAAATGCAATGAAATAGAAGCAAAAGAACAAGAAAGGTACCTGTGAGATCAAAATGCATTTCGCTGACTCAGATGGCATTTGAAAAGAGAAAAAAAACAAACAATAAAAACTTTGAAAGCTATGCTGATATGGCTTTCTTTACCCAGTGCTGAAAAAAATCAAGTCCTCTCATTTTATACTGTGTTTCTTTTTGCAATAGATCCCATAGTGCCACAGAGTACGAGCCAGAAGATACCAGAAAACTGCTACAAGACTGTAGGCAATATGCTAATCAGCCTCCATAGGAAATGATCTGATGGCTTCTTGTATCTGTGTATGCAGGATTAGGATCCCCATCAGACAAAAAGCTCTTAACTCTGCCCAAGCAAGGTATCAACGTACAAGCTAATTACATTACAAGGGCAATACCTAAAGTTACATGATGATATTTCTTCGGTCTCGTTGAAAGCATTCAGATTAGAAGTTCCTAATGAACTGTTCACTTGAACGCTGATCCAAATAGGTGCATTTCTACACACAAAGCTATAATGCATAAAATGGTTCTGCCATACCTACTAGAAGGGTATAGAAATCGACAAAAATTACTTGCCAAACTGCGAACCGAAAAGTACCTCTGCCTGCACTAGAGACCCAGGGGATGAAAGTCCAAAGTAAGGAATAATGGGAGCGAGCTGTTCTTATGGAGTAAACTAATCTGGAATGGAAGCTAAATTTCCCCTTCAGGAAACGTTTCCCATCACATAGTGTTACCCCATGTAATGCACAAATGCTCAGAAATAATATGTTTACTCCAACAAGAGAGAAAAGATCAGATCAAGTGCTTACTTGGCTTACTTGCCCTGTCACTCAAATCAGGCCAGATTGATTCAGGCTGTTCTAATCGCGGAAGTGTTTACGTGATGCATTTTTATTCCGACTGGGTTATTATTCCAATTATAGCTGATTATTAGCACCCATGTAAACGCACCTAGTGACAACACAATGCACAACGATTAACCCATTCCTGTCTTTGGAAAAGGCACAAGTAAGTCTCAGGTTTTGACACACATCGTCTTCTTGTATATTGTGGAACCCAGAACAACAGTACCAACAGTGATTGTAAGCATGACTACAGTAGGTAGAAAATTCGCACAAGGTATCATATAAACATAAGTTATGTGTGCGTTTTGTGTCCACTACACATCATTACCAGTAATTGATAAAGTGCACATGAAATAGTGAAGGCACAATAACGTAAACAGACTAAACATTGCTCAATCGCTCAAGTACAAATATACTGTAGGAAGATGACAGAACCGTGAGTTATCTCTGTTTGGAATAATGTGTGGCGTAATTACAGACTTGAAATGCAAATCTTTTAATAAGAGTGTTCCTGCGTGAATTTCTGCCTTTGATGATACTTCATGCTCAACCATAATGAAAACCTTGCATACATTAATTTAATGCTGAGTTAATGATACATAGCAGATATTGTTTAACCCTTTCTTCCGATATCACCGACCATCATAACACCAGCGACTAGACAGAAGTGCCGTGCGGCCATGAATTGCTTACATTGTGTCCTGAGATCCATATACTGCAGTGCAGTGATACTGCTTTACCATTTTTTTTTTCCTGTAGCAGAATAAATCTGGGAGCTCATGCAACATGCACACGGCAAATACCCACTGGCGAGTAGCAGAGATCAGCTAGAAAGAGATAGAATAATGTTCCGTGCTTAACACAGCTGTTCAAGTGTGATAAGAGCATGTCAAAGCAGACGTGCGCTACAGCGCCATAATGCGCCTGCATTGTCACGTCATCCAGTAGTGTCTTCCCTGTGAAATGCCCCCGGACCCTCGGACACAAACAGCTGACCGGGTGCAGAGTAAAAAATAACTCTATTCGGCCAGGAACGTGGCTGTGTAATAAGAGCAAGTTCAAAGTCTGCTAAGTGGATTCTTCTAATGCGTTATAGAGTGAAACGATTACACTGAAATCTAGAAAGCAATTAATGGCCACCACTTGCGAATTGCAGACTCGGTTTGCAGGGTTTCATACGTTGAAACCCCTTTAATCACGCTGCTTATGCCCTGTATTGACTCAAGCAGCAGACAGAGAAAATCGAGTTAGATTAAAATCCAGAATACAATACAGTCAGAAGAAGAGTCTACTTTTGCACTAACAAGGAGTTTTGAATGACTGAAGGAGCCTAGAAGAAGTCAGGAGGTCCAGAAATGATTTATGAAAGCTGTAAGAGCTTCACAGAACCAAACCCACTGAGATGGAGAATAGGAAGAGGAGACTCCTATGCTTCTGAGAATGACTAAATTCCCAAATAACGAGTGCTAATTTGCATGAGCAGTGAGATAAATTGAAAGTGCAGTTCATGTGCATGTAGTGGGTAATTTATAAAGGATTATTCTACGAATTATGTAAAAAATAAATAAATAAAAAAAGGGGCAGAAAACAAAATGTAAATGAGGTTTTGCATGTGCTTAGCGTTCTTGGTAGACTCCCAAAAAAAAAAAAAAGAGTCCTGGAAGAGTGAACCGTGCATAAAACTAAAAACCACAAGCAGCGATGCTGGGAGCAAAGGTGATAAAATGCAATAAATAAAATGGTGCATTTGTTAACACAGCAAATGTGAATGAAAACCATTTTCAACTAGGAATATACAGTATTAAGCAAACCTACGTATAAGAAACAACTTTATCATGGTGGTTATTTCTATTCAGTTTTCTATGATTAAGAATTAGGAGCTAAGACTTTATATCATTTATCTTCACTTGATAGAAACAGGCTTCTACAAAGTTAAAAACCTGCTCTTGAGATGTACAGTAATGCCTTTAAGTCTTAGTAAATTGCAGTGCATATGCAATTACGATTGGTTTGCATAGACACTAACTTGTATTTTGTACTTCAGTTAGAGAAATAATGACTATCATATTCATTAAGGGAACAAATGTCATTTTAATTAAATGTTATTTTGCTTAGGTAAAAGACATACAGTTCACAGATGCTGTTAGTAAACCACTTTGCAGGTGTTCTCAAGCATGAATCTTCTTTCACTAAACATGCAAGCGCACACACACACATAAGTATGCATCATGCACAGTTGGACATTTCACAGTTGGACATATACAGAGTTTTCAAGTCAAACACAGTTATGAGAGTAACAACTACCTTTATTCTCTATATAATCCCTTGCTACACTAATCCCAGCGTAGTGCTTGGATATCGTCAAAGTAGAGAGTTCTTTCAGTTCTCCAAAGTCTGCTTTGCATCTGAAATGCAAGCCTCCCAGGAGCTCAACATGTGGAAATGGCTTGGAGCGAGGTCAGGACTGTACGGGGATGTCACAATAACTTCCAGGGTTATGAGGGTTGAGCATTGTCCTCCAACGGGCCATTTTCTCTGATAGTGTTCGAATCGCTGAATGTTCAATGAACGACTGACGTCGGCCCTCTCAGCTGGGATCGTCATTCATGGAAATACGGCCTTGTTTAAAACGTTAGCTCAATTCAAAAGTTTTACTGCGGCCAAGAGTCTCATCACCGTACTGCTCTTGAAATCTCCTGTAAAACTGAATTGATTTCACGCCTATTTCTATGAAAAATCCCGGTTTGACTTGAACGCCCCTCATTTAACAGACTGTTCTTGAAATACAATTCGGTTAGTAATGTGGGAACTGTTGTGGTGCACATACGCAGGTGCGAAAACAGACTCTGAGTATCGGACCACACACACTTCTTACAACCACCTGTAAGCTGCAAGGCCACACTGAATAAGCACAGACCATCAGGCAACAACAGCTTGACTCCACCAAGTCTGGCAATTTACACAAGAGCATGCCAGTTAGGTTATAGTTAGACAGTCTCCAAAATCAACTACCTTTCTTGACTTAAACCAACACCTAAAAATACACTATTTTAAGACTCTTAATACGAAGACATCTATACAGTGAAGTTCCTACAGTAAAGTCAAGTCATTAGGTCAGTCTGTGGGGTTTATAACATGTTAAATCTTTCATTAGGTCACTATGTTGATTGGTAGGTTAAAACGCAAAGATGTGGTGAACACTTAATGTTAATTGCTGTCTAATTATGGTCATAACAGCACTTCATAATGTGGCTAAGTAACCTTTCAGTGTGCTGAGATGATAATTGGACATGTAGTGAAAAGTTTCTCGATTCCTGAAAGAAAGGTTTTATAAATTCTTTTTTTAGGGCAGATATGCGTAGTTCTGCCGATCCTTAAGTAAAAAAAAAAAAAAAATCGATTAATATTAGATTTGTAAGAATATCCATGAGGCAATCGCATGAGAAGAGTCGTTCAGATTTTATCTTAACCTTAAGCCTAAACCTAAAGCCATTAATACTGTATAATGCTTGATAGCATAAGTGTACTGAGATACAATGTTAGTAATTATGACATTCTTATATAAAATCAGCCAAGAAACACAACCTAGTTTCAACAAATTTTGTGACCCAGGTATGTTATGAGCCATGTGAGTCTGTTGGAATAAGGATTAATAAATGTTACTGTAAAGTTTTGAGACTTGTTGATTTTTTTTTATGCTGCTGCCCTTTAATAATGATTTAACTGTGTGCTGTATAATAATAATAATTAATGATGAACAATCATCTGCACAAAGAACCGCATAAGCCACTTATCAAACTCAAGGCTCTCGGGCAAATATACCTCACTAACTCATTTCATTCAGCTCATGGACACTGTTCAAATAGATCCTGGTGAGGATGTGGTCGAAGCAAGAAGCAGGAAGAACTTAATACGGATAAGGATGTATTAACGACGACATTGACCAGTTAACGGCCTAATTACCACCTCTTAGAGACTTCCACGCATGGCGTTCTGACTAGCATTGGGATGTCACTGCACGGTTGCTACATTAATTAATGAACATCCTCTTCAGGCTTGTGCTATAGCTGTGCTGAGTCCATGTCAGGTTGCAGACGACTGCATATTACAAGTCCATATTACATTCTTCTAGTGCTTTCCACGTTTATGGCGTGCAAGCAGCAGGTAATCATCGCGTCTATGTCATGTTCAGAGAATTCAGTAAAACTACTGAATCCAATTCCTCACACCATCACGTCATGATGAAAAGCACTGTATGTGTTGTGATATTTATTCCAACTCACCGCAATGTAGCAGGTGTGTAATAAGAGACTGGTAAGAGCGTGGTGTGATGTTATCGGACATACAGTATTATGTGACAGTATGATAGACGTATTGAGAACTTGACAGAAACGTACAGTAGGTAGGGAGTTCTATGGACTGGATAAACACATTTTCTATTTTAACCCCGTTCTCGCTGTGTTCATCGTTGCAGTGTGAGTATACAGTAGTAATGAGTATTTCCCACTAGACCAGGAATACACAGACTTTGCACCAGACCTGCACTGTTCTCCTCATGTGTTAAAGTGGAGCGTGGAAGGGTTTACATCACATTACACAGTGCTGAAAAGCTGGTTACAATGAACAAAATGCATCTTATTTCAAAAATGAATTAGAAATGCTTCAGGTTTTGGTATCATTTAGTGATTTACACTTAGTCCTAAAATAAATAACCAGTAGTTATTCATCGAGTGATTACATTATTTTCACATATACTTGTTTTTTTCTGTCCAGTCCAGCGTAAGACAATATACATTTTGCCCTTTTTGTTTTATTTCTTAAGGAATAGAATAATAGCGGTACAGTGGTGTAGTGGTTAACACTATCGCCTTGCATCTCCAGGGTCCGGGTTTGATTCCCGTCCAGGGTCGTTTTCCGTCTCTTGTGTGCATGGAGTTTGCATGTTCCCCCCGTGCTTGTTGGGTTTCCTCTGGGTTCTCCGGTTTCCTCCCTCAGACCAAAGACCTGCAGATTAGGCTAATGGGCGTTCTCAAATTGCCCGTAGTGTGTGTGCCCTGCGAGGGACTGGCCCCCACCTCATGCCCCAAGTCTCCTGGGGTAGACTCCAGGCCCCCTGCGACACTGTATACAGTATAAAGCGGTATAGACGATGAGTGAGTGAGTAAGAAATAAAATAATCTGCTGTCAGTGCTGCACTTATTAGCCAGATCAAATAGAAATCTGTGTGATTATTTCAAAAAGCTGGTGTAATACTGTTTTCAAATCCTTGTACTTTTTTAGAACCAGTATCCCATGCAACACTAGTCTGCCTAAATTTTTTTCTACCCCCTTGACTAATTGGTGTCCCCACAACAGTGACTGGTGAATGGATTAGTCGATTAGTCTATGCAACCCCTAATTCACTACAAGGTTATAATTTAACTCGGTATAATGAATATCAGCACCTTATATGGCAATCACCTAATTAATGTACCTTCTACTAGTCCTTATTTTTTTTCCCCTGAAATTGCTCTTTTTTTTTTTTTTTTTACTTTTCGAGCATAGATTGTTGTCTGTCAGTCAATTAAATAGATAATATTTCAAATGAACAGCTTTGGCTTTTTAGCCCTTTAAAGGCTTATAATAATATGACTATGTTTTATACTATTTCTTTACGCCATAGATTATTTATTAATACTTAGCTCCTTCTCCAGTTCGACTGTAAAGCAATTCACAATCTGTTTCATCTTTAAAAAAAAACCTAATTAGCTTTGTGTGATATATTGTAAATTACTATAGAACACTAATCAATGTGTGTGTCTTATCCAATGTGATATCATATACTGTAGGATATGTATAATCACAATTAATTATTGTTCCACAGTGTCTTGTCTTTATCACCTGGCGCAGTCCATTTTCTCAAACTGAAATATCTAGTGTTTAGGCATGTCCAATACCGTCCATCGTGTAAAGGAAGTGCGACAAGTCATGTTTAGTTTAAAGCAAACGTCTCAGAGCTGAGATAGTACAAACGACCTGGTAGACACTCAACACGTTTATGTCTCCTGTCAAGTCTACAGTGACCAAGCAGTAAACCACATGGAGAGTGTGTGTGTGTGTGTGTGTGTGTGTGTGTGTGTGTGTGTGTGTGTGTGTGTGTGTCTGAGAGACCCTACGCCTTAATTCAGAGACATCCGTCAGGCATGAATAAATCATAGAGGAGTAAATAATGAGAATAAACCAGCAAAATCGAAACATGCAAGCATAAGCCATTAACATTCTGAGCAATGCCAGTGCCACCTCCAGTCCTGGCAGCTCAAATCACACTGCTCATTGACCATCATCCCCACATATCTCAGAGGGTTTTTTTTTTTATGTACCAGATCATAACAGCTAGAAATAGCAATGAATACAGAAATGCCACATTGCCACAATCACTTGCTTCCATTCCATTCAACCCATCTAATTTTTCCATCTTTGATGCAACAGTGATATCAAAACTCTTACAGGATTAATACTCTGATTGTCTGAATGTGCTTAATATTGTTGCACATTATACATTATGAATTACTTCATTTAAGAAGAAATGCTGGGAGCAAATTTACGTCAAGATTGATTAAAGTAGGATTAATTAAAGTTTACAGGAATTAATGAAAAATCACAAAGAATTTATAAAAAAAAATCCATTTGTTCAAATTTCACACACATACCCCACATCCTTAAAATAAAGATGTAACACATAATTCCTGACCCAATCCTGTGACTGATCAGGTTGACGGTCATGATACCATCTCGCACAGGAACAAAGGAAACAGAACCATGCGAACATTGTTCCTCTGATGTTTCACATAACTTGGCAACAGAAGCTCGCACTCAGTTGCCTCGGTTACTCTGAAACTGCGAGTACCGGCCGCATGGGTGTATGCTTCTAGATCAGGACTGTATCAAGATGGAAAAATGGCATGGGTGAATCCATAAATAAAAAACAGCAGGCACTTACTAATGCTGAAATGAAAGCGAGTGAAGTACCACGTCATGTGTTCCTGTAATACCGGATAATTACTGAGAAAACTGAAAATAGCAATGTGCTAGTAAGTACATTCAGAAAGGACGTACATTGAGTATTGAGTGCAACAGCTTTGCTTTATCCTTATGGTTTAAAATAGAATAGTAAATAGAAGGCTATGTATGATATCTAGCAGAGATAAAGAGTGTGGTGTAGCCAGGGAAAACAAGTTCAAATCTTTAACTTTTATTTTACTTAATACAGTTTTGAATGGATCTCAAGCATCATTTTAGAGTCTGATTAAGGAGAAAGAAGAAGAAAACTGCATCTTAAAATTTGATTCGAACTGAGTGAAGGAGAATCACAGACTTTATGACAGCCAGTATCTGATTACAAACTGAACTGATCAGGCTCATGTCTGTTTCTTAACAGCACATACTGTAGCTATGTAACAATTTGATTAAAGCATAACATTTGTGTAAGGAAATCCCATTTGCTGTTTGCATTTTGTACCTGAGACAAAGAGAGCCAGGTTAAAGAGAACTAGATGAAAGCAACGTGGTTTATGAGTTCATGGCAGAGTGCCACTGACCTGTGATGTCATTCCACTTTTTCTTTTTTCTTTTTTTGCACGAACCTAAAGCCTATTTTGAGCATGGAAACTATGTCATTATATCAGTTTCCACCTCCGGACATGAAGCAGGTAACTGAACCTATAGAGGGCTCTATTCCTGGGGCACTCCATCGTAAAAATAATCACTCCAGTGTTTCATGGAAGAGGATTTGCAGCACAGGAAAGCAGGCTTAGATAGAACTATGCGTGAACTTCCTTGTATCATAGATGAACAGGAACTGTATAGCTCGGTTTTGCTAGGGCTGCTTTACCACATCCTGATAAAAAAAGCTGGCGCTACAGGCAGGGAGAAGGCTAAAATAAAAAAAAAAAAATGTAAAAATGGAGAGGATGGTTGAAGGTGGGTACCGCATGAGGCTGAACTGCTGACGCAGCTCCTGGAGGGCGGAAGAATTAAATCCATACATCAACACCTGAATACAATGCTGCTTAGTACACTGCAATATGCCAGGGAGTTCTTTTCCCATTAGTTAATCTTGGAGAAAAAAAAAAAAAAAACATACTGTATGTATATACTGTAAGTAAAAAGTCCCGGAAATAGGTAGAAGTTGGAAAGGGTGGACAGATCACTAGACCAAGCACCTGGGACAGGCAGATGTCATGTCCAGGCTATTACAATTTCTTCACAGACAAGCAGTTTAAAAAGCAGTGAAAGAAAATGAACTCTGCTCCTTATTGACTTTTGCTAAATGCCTCCGAATCTAACTGCTTGTTGAACGAGACATATCAGATGAGGTGCAATCTGGCTGACAGGAGTACGATCTTTACTAGGTGGATTAAACTGCATGCATGGACGATCACTGATCTTTTCAGAATGAAGAATGTGCATGTGTTATAATAAACAGCGAAAAATAAAGGAACATGAAGTCCAGGGAGAAGCTTTCATAGAACACTGCACACTGTGTGACTAACTACATGCTGTCACCCCGGGGTCAACCATGCAAAGTGAGAATAAAAACCCTAACCAGACACACATAATAGTTATATTTGGGATGAGTGTAGAAACCTTCCCAGCTTCTATTTAAAACAATGACTTGTTGACTTTTTTCTCAGAAGAGGATAAGATTGTCCTTGACAATCACCACCCTTGACATGCATACAGAGGTCCATTTCCTTTCATTTGGAATTAACACACTCAACTAGATAAATAGCTCTTTAGATATTATTAATATATGTTTGCTACTACTTTTTAGTCTCAACCAGGTTGCCAGGCAACCACAAAATTAGACCTGGCTGTACATTGATAGTACACTACACATTAGGACAATTATAGCTATTACCCATACTCAATCAGTAAATAGCAGTCTGTCAGCATGTCATTAAATATTAGTTTAGATGAAAAGACTAGGCAGTGGTGGCTCAAATGGTTAAGGCGGTAAATTAGTGGGTTTCTAATCAGAAGGTCAGGGGTTCGAGCACCAACAATACCAAGCTGCCACGGTTGAGGCTGACTCTCTGTTCTGACCCCAGCTTGCTAACTGTGACAAATAATTGAATCTTATCTTATCATACCGTGTATAGTTGTGTACGTGACTAAAAAAAATTGGATTTAAAAATGATGTTTATACTTGTACAACTATGACTAACGAAATTTATAGCTGGTCATAGTTGTACAAGTATAATGTATAAAATTTATGATCCACCCCTGGTAGATGCATTAGGTTAAATATTGCACCACGTGACGAAATCCCAAAGTAAAAAAAAGTCCCATAAAATGCAATTCAGGACACTACCGTGATTCTCCTTTGCTGTATTTCGTGGCAGACTTTATATCCAAAATCTTTTGAATAATGTCTACACAAGACTTATTTCAATATTCCGATGAGAAAAAAAAAATATTTTAATTCCTCAATTCTAATTCATTTCACAGCCCACACTCAACACACGATCACATAAGTCTTTTTGGCCCTAGGTGTTAATCAGTATGAAATTAACCTCTGTGGGACAACAGTGATTTTTGAAAGCACCAGCTGGCTGGATGCTCCCTGTGAGATGCTCAGATTCAAGCAGACAGCGAGATGCCCAGGCACGGCCCAAGGTCCTGGCCGTTCAGCTTGGCTGGGTTTTCTGTGGATGGCCCGAGCCACTGGTGCACAGATGGTGTGGAGTCGAGAGGAAAGAAGCAGTGGACCCTAATAAACCACCCCAGGTACCTTCCATTTGGATTAGCTCCTCGTGAATCCCGACGGATGGAAGATTTTTTTTTTTCCAAGTACAGACCAAGCAGGGATATAAAGGATAGCCACTGGCCTGCTAAAAGCCATCAAACTGTCCCTGCTAAAAGCCATCAATTAATGCGAGAAATGGAAAAAATAGGAATGATTCGGAATAAGACTGGGAGATAAATAATTGTTTAGGACAGGAAACTGGGAGTATCAACATTTCAGGAGGAGTAATAGTCCTCCAGCTATCCTAGAACCCACAATTAGACACTTTAATACATGTACTGTATAATTAAGACATTTCAGCTTTCACTCATAGTACCTAATCAGTATTTAGCAGTCTGTAAGTATGTAGTGTTCATTCAATATTAGTCTAGGAAAAAAAATAAATAAATAAAAAATCACAAAAGCGCTTGCTCTTCGAGGACTTGCAGGTACACCTCATCCCTCAAGCACATGCTGTGTGTTCACTACGCAGACAAACGGTATCATCAGGAACACCTCGGAGAACAGCTTAAAGGAAGAAAGGAAAATATGCAAGTGCACTTTGACACATCATCTATTTTAAATCACACTCAAGGGCATGATGTCTTACTTAAAATGACTTACGGTTTGAAAATAGCATCATCGCCCCACAGGCTACACGTTGCGAGATCTGACTAGCATGTGTAAAAATCATCGTGTGCCTTATGAAAAAAATATGCGCACCTTCCAGGCTGGTCTTTACAGCTCTTTGATTGTTCCACTCAAAGCTTTGAGTGTGATGGTATGTGGCAGGCCTTCATTAGGAAATCTGGTTCTAGCATCAATCTGAGCTAGTAGACGCAAAAAGCAGACTCTTAAAATTTTCTCTTCGGATGTGTGTGTGTGTGAATGGGAGAGAAGCTAGCCAAAACTAGACAGGTTTGTCAGATTTAAGTGAACTTTAGGAGTGCAGGTTGAAAAAAATTAAATAAATGAAAATCTGCAGCTGTAAAAAAAAAAAAAAAAAAAAAAATGACCCATTACATTACCCATTATGTGTGTGTGTGTGTGTGTGTGTGCGCGAGAGAGAGAGAGAGAGAGGGAGATACTGTTTCTTAGTGATGCTGGAATTAACACTAGGATGCCCAAATCCTAACAGCTAGAAATAAGACGCTTGCTTTCACCTTTCCCACAAGATTTCTGTACAACTTCCAACTCATCTTCCCACCCTGACCTTCACTGTGGAGGACACGTCTTGCCGCTACCTACTGAGCTACATTAACACATAAATAAAATAGAGTGTATGGTTACAGCTGATGTTACAGTTTGCTGTAAATACTTTCTGAACTGGTTGTCCACTCTGGATAAATGCAGGGCACCACGGTACAAGAGCTGACAGCCACATTCTATTTGTGGCACCTGGTGCAGAGAAAATTTTGAAAAAGTGTGTGTGGTAGGTGAGTGTAAGAGCAGAGTTACAGTAAAGTTAGGGCGGTGAAACAATCTTGGCCATTTAGGCATCTCTGACGCGGAAGCCCAGGCACCGGCATGTCTGTTCTATGCTGTAGTTTATTATTGCTGATCCACAGGTGTGTGCGCTGCCTGTGTGTGTGTGTGTGTGTGTGTGTGTGTGTGTGTGTGTGTGTGTGTGTCTGTGTGTGTGTGTTCAGCTGCCCTCAAAAATCTGAGACTTCTCTAGAGCCATGGCTGCAAAGATTTTTAATCATTCATTCATTCATATTCTATTCTGCTTCTCCTGTATAGGGTCACGGGGGGCCTCTATCCCAGGAGACTTGGGGCACAAGGCGGGGTACACCTCGGACAGGGTGCCAATCCATCGCAGGACAGACACGCACACATACTGTACACACACTACTGGCAATTTGTGAACACCCATTAACCTAATCTGCATGTCTTTGAATTATGGGAGGAAACCGGAGTACCCAGAGGAAATAAACCAGGCACGGAGAGAACATGGGTTCCACTTTTCAATGACTATGTTGATGATGATGATGAATATTATTATTATTATTATTATTATTATTATTTAAAATTAATAGCCACAAAGAAAAACCTTACAAAGACATAATCATGATAGCACTTAAACACAAACCCAATTATGAAAAGTACATACCATTAGCAAAATCAACATGAATTATTATAACTCTTACATTATTTCAGGTGCAGATTTATGGCATTGCAATCACTTCTACAATCCTCTCGAGTTATTTGACGAATGCTATAAACATCTTAATATAAGACACTATCTTTTTTCCCCCCACCATGCCAAAAGTAGCAGCCAAACTTCACAACTCTGAACTCCATTTAATAAAGATAAATACAGTTTGTTGTGGACTTGGAAGTGAAATGTGTGAAAACAGCAGGCTTCTCAAACTCCCTGCTATGAAAAACGGAAAGAAAAAGTTCGGAGCAAAGGTAGCACAGCATGCAGTTACCGCAGAACTAACAGAAAATAATCTCATGCCAAAAACCTAGGCCAATGACTTATGGGATTTTTTTTTGTTGAGGTTGGAAACACAACATGCTAAATTTTAAATGCTGTTGTTTCCACCCATTTTTTTATTAATGCATTGAGCTAGGTGATTAGCTCACCATACTGTATGTTCTCATGTTAGCTAGCACCTTTTGGTCTAGTGAATTTCCAGCCAACAAAAGCATGTTCGATAAATATATCATTTCTCTAGTGTAGAATATATATATATATAAACAAAATAATAAAAAAGGTGGCGGTAATGCACCTATAAGTTGCTGCCAGCCACCAAAAAACAACAAAGAAGAAGAAGAAAGAAGCAGAATATATAAAAACAAGATAAAATACTAAATGGCCTTGTATTGGCTGCCTGGTGCCAATTTAATGCATATAGAAGGGACGTTCAAGGCTAACCGGGAATTATAATGAAATTTCTTGTTAATAAAGGCGTAAAACCGATACGTATTTACAGAAGACTTCAAGCACAGTACGGTGATGAGACTCTTAGCCGCAATAAAACATTTTAAAGAATGCCTCATATCCGAGAATGATGATCCCTCTGCCTGGGAACTAGTGATGGGTCGTTCATTAACGTTTAGTTCTTTTTGAATTAATCTTTAACGTGATTCAGAAGAATGTGTAGTCTCGAAGAGTGATTCGTTCATTTTCTACTGGGCACGCATGTGCAAATAATCGCAAAACCTCCGTAGGTTATGTACAGGAAACAGAATTGAGCGATTCTTTCTCAATGACTCTTCTACTCTGAGTCGTTCTTTTGTCATATGACTCCCATAGACTCTATCCAGTGCAACAGATTCAAAAGAACGAACGACTCAGACTAGAAGATATGAGAGGTGAGATACTCATTCTGTTTATTATAATACTGTATGTCCTTAGCTGCATTGTAATATTTTCATTACTGAAACTATAGCCAAAATTTGTCTATGTAGGGGGTACGTATTGGGAGTCTTTTTCTTGAAAATGCAACTTTTATTTTATTTCTGAACAAAAGAATGAAATGAACTAAATGACTCAAAAAAAGATTCGTTCATTTTGATGAACGAGATTAAAAGAACCGAGTCACTAAAATGATTCAAACTTCCCATCACTACTGGGAACACACTGCAGTCAAGAGCCACATCTGTCAGTGGGAACTGTATACACAGTCATTCACAAACACCAGACTGGGAGTCATTGCCACATTCTCGTACAATCCTGACCTCTCTCTAAACCCTTTCCACATGTTCGGGCCATTAAAGGAGTTCCTCAGAGGCCAGCGTTCCAGACGTGAAACTGGCAGTCGTATAATATCATGTCAATCTTAATGGTATCCAACAACTAGTGACATGCTGGGATAAGTGCATTAGTGTATTAGGGGATTATATAGAGAAATAAAGGTATTTTTTACTCTCATAACTGTGTTCTGAATTCTGTACAATCAGAAGTGCTTGATTTACTTTAATGCCTCTAGTGCATCAGATGATGAAAATTCCTTGCCATTTAAATTAAACTGTTTGACAATCATTGTTAGCATATAAACAGCAATCTAATAAGAGCAATCTAATTTTGCGACATTTCTCATGGAGATAGCATCATTATAGTTAGATACATTTAAAGCCCCATTTAGGCTACTATTATATGACTGTTGCTCTCTTTACTTATTCTTGTCTAGGAACAATTTCTTTCTGTGTAACTATGTGCTATATTACCATCTCAGGTCCCAGTGTGTCCTTAAAAGTGTCTTACAATATCTTAAATTTAGTTTTTAATGTTCAAGGGCTTGTTTTAAAGAACTAAATGCGTTAAAATGGTAGACATTTTAGGACGGCGGCACTGGAACAAAATTAGTGTGCTTATTTTTTGTTGAGTTTTTATATTTCAGTTTTACACCCTGTAACAATAATCACAATGCTGAGTGAAGGCTAGACAGACTCAGTCATGGGTAAACACAGATCCAATGAGAACTGGTTGGAGGATGACAAGTACTGCGACTGGCTGAAAAGCGGCAGTGTTTTGTAGAGCGATGTGAGCCTTGTCACAAAACATTCAAACTTTACTCAGTGTGTTGGAGGCACCTGATTGTTACAGGAAATCTGAAAAGCGCTTTGCTATCACTCAAAAAAGCACTATGCCTATCAAACTGCTACTGTTAGTCTGACTGTACATACTAGAGATGATTTGTCTACTGGGGAATATGTCAACTCTAGCAAAGCCTTCAGGCCATGCTTCTAGTCATCAGACAGCATGCGGTACTTTTTCTCTAACAACAATTTTGATGATAGAGCTACTATGAGTTTTGTATACAATTTGTTAAAATTTATTAGATTTTAAATGCATTGAATTGGGTCTACCGCTAAAGCTTTATTTTTATTAAAAAGAAGCAGTTATTGTAATGTGCACTTAATATTTCTGTTATTTAAAAGCAATAAAGTTGTATAATGTAGTCTAGTTTTGTATCTTTTACTGAAATTTAAAAAAAAATGTTTTCTAGATTAAAAAGTCTTAAAAGGCATTTAAATTTAAAAAGGTGCCATTGTACCCTGCCATCTACCTTATATCATAAACTATAAGGAACTAATGTTTAAAGCGGTCTAATGGTTTTATGTATCCAATATCAATATTCTGATCTTGGCTGCAGGCTTTCAACAGCAGTGAGTTTATGCACTGCAATTTTTTATATTGATTTCTACACCTATATTTTATATTGTTGCTTGCAGAGCTCAGACTAAACCAACATTTTATGAAAATTAAATCAAATGTTTCCACTGAAACCCTGAACATATTCCTTGTTATTTTTTGGCCAACGGGTGATTTCTGTTAAACTTTATCACTGACAGATTGAGGGTTATGTGGTGTGGATGAAATGGCTGTGAGGATTTTAGCGCCGGCGCTACTGCCTCATTCCTCTCGAGTTTTGTGATCTCGAAACAAATTACAGCTGATGGTAAAATGCACAAGGTTTGTTTTTCTCTTTGTTCATGCTGAACAGGATGATAGTAAAAGAAACAATAGAATATATAATAAAATGTAAATAAACCATTATTTAGGCTTAAAGCCACCCAAGTCTGTTCCAGCAAAACACCACTTCTGGGCAAAAAGTAAGATGCAGGAAGTCTTTTTTGCCAAAGCTGCTGTGGAAGAACACAACTGGCCTGTAAAAAGTCCTGATCTCAACCCTACTGAACCAATAAAAGTTTGGAAAGCCCAACAGTTCCTGACCTCACTAATCGTTCGTAGTGGCTAAATAAGTGACTTCCAACAGCTACACACAAAAACTAATGAAAAGGCTTGTTGTGATTTTTACACAATAACAGTCAACGAGGGACTACACATGTAAATGAATGTTGAAAATGCAAATCATGGGCATAATGGTCAGGTGTCTACATACTTTTGCTACATATGAGGGGCGTTCGATCAAACCAGGACTTGCGATAAACTTTCTCAGAAATAGAGGAGTAAATCTGTTTGACATTTTGAGAAGACTTGAAGTGCATTAGTGTTTTTACTCTCATAACTTTGTTCTATTGTTCTACACAATCAAAAGTCCCAGTTTGACTTGAAAGTCCCTCACAGTATTAGAAGTATGTATTTTTTTATGTCCAATATTACAGCAACTGAATCTTTAGAAAAGAATCAAATTTGGAGCAGTAACAGTAACTTCAATTTACATCAAGCCACAACCCACCACACCATCATTGATTATTTTTCTATATCAATAATTCTTGTTGAATAACAATAAGATGATTTCTGCAAAAAGCTTCAATCAGTTTTGAGTTCAGAGTTTGACGCTGCTGCCTGGAGGAAGCTAAGCACAGAAACTGCTAATGCGAATTAAATCTAAGATTTCAGTTTTTACTTTAGTCTGTCTATCTGACTATCTGTCATTCTATTAGAGCTTGGGCTCTCACTCACTCATCGTTTATACCGCTTAATCCTATACACAGGGTCACGGTGGGCCTGTAGCCTATCCCAGAAGACTTAGGGCACAAGACGAGGTACACTTTGGATAGGGTGCCAATCCATTGCAGGGCACACACATACACTACATCCTAATCTGCATGTCTTTGGACTGTGGAAGGAAACGAGAGTATCCGGAGAAAAATCCCCAAGTATGGGGAGAACATGCAAACTCCATGCACACAGAGGCAGGAATTGAACCCAGACCCTTGAGGTGCAGGACGACAGTGCTAACCACTAAGCCACCGTGCTGCCGGAGCTTGGGCTTTACAAATAAAATTAAAACCAGGCTAAACATCTGGATGAGATACCAAATATAAAAGCAAACAGTAAAAATAACACATTTTGTGTAACAAAATCTAAATATTATTTGTAATGTTTAATAGTTAAACTATTAGAAACCTTGATTTAAAGATATGACAGCTTGTTTGACTTGCTTGTTTGAATAACACCTTACTGTAATCTAATTACTTTTCCTGATAACGCAGTAATATAACGCGTTACATTTTAAATGCATGTAATTTGATTACACTTACCAATGTCAATAACATTACATTACTAGTGTTACAAATGTAGTGTTTAAAAATGAATCAATCACTATGCATTAAAAAAAATCACGTTTTGTGCTGCAGCATCAGTTAACGAGCATGCGCTTTAATCAATCGTCTAAGAGCTTTTTGATGTTGTAACGGCTTAACTCTTTTGGAATGGGTGGCACCACAGACACGAGGCGAGGCAACAACAGGTTGAGACGCACGCCCATCAAAGGCACACGCAGTGACAGATGCTTTCAAAGTAACTTAAAATCATGTAATTAGTAATCTGATTACTTTTTACATGTAATAATCAGTTATGTAATCAAATTACAATTTTAAAGTAGTAATTAGTAATTTGAAGTAGATTACTTTTTTAACTTCCCCAACACTGGAAATGAGTACTATCCATGTCTACTGCACGAGAAAAATCTATTAAATAGTTAAGCCTTTATTTGTCACAGACACATTACTGCACAATTAGCACAGGGTCAGCCATGATATGGAGCCCCTGAAGCAGATAGGGTCAAGGGCCTTGCATAAGGGCTTAACAAAGTCAACCTGATGGAGCTGGGCCTTGAACCACCGACCTTCTAACCAATAACTCATAGCTTTGACCCTCTGAGCTAACACAGACCCAAGTAAATAAATGTAATGCAACTATTGACTTTTAACTATAAATAAAAGCAGACCATGCTTACAGCTATTAAGGTCAAAGTTTATATTGTACAATATTGTTTAGTTTTTTGCCTGGGTGCCCGAGTATTATTTTGCAGCAAACTAATCAGATTTACAAGTAAAAATCCAGATAAATCCTGATCCATTGAGTTACGATCATCAGCTCTCATACCTTTGCTGATTTTAGCACAGCACGCAAACTCTTTAATATTCATCTCGTGCCCTGCATCTAATTACACCAGACAGTCCACTGTTCGGGGTTATGCGACTTTCTCATCCTGCACGCCGAAAGGTGAATGGATGAACTTTATAATTACTTAATCTGACACAAAGGCCATGTCCGTGTTACAAGGATAGAGGACCTGAGAAGTTGTACGTATGTGTATTCAGCAGGACAAGTACAACCCCCAAAGGACAGAGCTAGCTAAAGGTCGCAGAGTTTGTGCTGCTGGGTACGGTGTGGCTGGTATTATGCATTCTGACACGACTTACTTTCATTTATTGACACGGCGAGTCACATTTCATAATTTCACTAAATCGCCAAGGACACTTTGGATGAGGGATTTGAAGAACAATCCTGGTCGAATTCTTTTTAAAGACTGCTGACAGAACAAAAGCACTGCAAGTTTGGGCAGAGGGATGAGACACAATGTCGTGTGTGAGGAAAAACAGCAGGAAATCTGTGCGAAGAAGTCTGAAACTACAGTACACCTGTTATCATGCTTAATTAAATGTAAACTGCAAAAAAATATATCAGTATGAGATCTCCAGAAGAGCCAGATAGCTTAGCTTTTATAATTGGTGGAAAATACGTAGAGGAGGAGAAACATGTCATTTGCTTAATTACTGAATTGCTACTCACATCCCCCGTATAAGTACTGCAGGGCCCTGTGACTCATCTCTGCCTGAGTTTACCTTTGTATCTGTTTGATGGCCTGGAAAAACCGACTGGACAATAAATAATTAGATTACATTTAATTTTTGAGGTGCCTTTTCAAGATATTCATGATCACCATATAATGCAAATACAGAAAGGAGATCACTCATCTTCTATACCACTTTATCGTGCATATAGGGTCGCAGGGACCTGGAGCCTATCCCAGGAGGCTTAGGGCACAAGGCAGGGTACACCCTGGACAGGGTGGAGGAAACCCACCAAGCACGGGGAGAACATGCAAACTCCATGCACACAGAGACGAGAATCGAGCCTGGCCGGGAATCGAACCCGGACAAAGGAGATCTGATTAACATCAACCATAAATATGAACAATTTGATGGTAAAATGAGACCTCCATTTTTGCACTTTTGCGAAAATAAAGCAGTATTGCAAAATGATAATGTGAAAATATTTTTTTGTTTGTTTTCTTTGAGTCAGAAGGGTGTCAAGAAGCACAAATGGCAAAATATTTTGTTACCATTTTTTGGTGTTATATGAGTGTGAGTTTATGTGATTTTTCAGAAAGCTATAACTCCATCTCCAACAGTTTTGTCACAATGGATAAATCAGCCTGCAGTTGTGTTTGTGTTGATGTAAGATGAAAATAAAATATGCAATGAAATATCAGTAATATGCAAATTGAGTTTTGTTACATACTTCCTAACACAGCGAGACATGAGACATTTCAAAACCCACAAATTTTAAATTCTGTAATGTTGTTTCTCTGATACACTACAGTGCGTACTCTTCAGTATTCCCCATAGCTTTGCTAGGTATATACAGTAACATGGTGTTTGTACATCACATAATGTCTTATTACACGAAACGTATTGTGAACATTAAGCGATACATACCTTCTAGAGTGAGACTGGACACATCATTTTCTTTGCTACCGTTCTCTAAAAAACTTTTGAACGCATTCAAACCACACACACCACCACTGTGCTGTACAGGAACACACTGCTCCACTGATCGCATGACAGAAGGAAGCGGTGCGAAAAATGGCTCATTGCGACGCATCGGCTTTTGCTTAAAATCTGGAGGCTCCATGTCATGCTTTGCTCAAATCATGGGAATTTAAAGCTTCTAAAATAAGATTATATGGCAGTTTTCAAATTAAACTTCGTGTCATAGACAACTTTTTGTGGCAGATAATCATTTGGCAAAAGTAAAAAACAGAAAATGCCATTTATTGTATTTTTGCTGTCAAACTGTTCATACATAAATAGTCACAATGAGCAATCTGAGCACAAAACATCCTGACTGCATCACCATAAAAGTCTAGACATATCAGAGAAACAAGGTTGCAATAAAACCCAGCAAATGTCTGTCCTTGTGTTATGTTTCTGTGGTGGAAAAGCAGGACCGAGGTGTAATGAGGTGCAGCATTACACTCCCATTGCAGTGTTAAGAGAGTGATTTATTGGCTTTGTCAAGAGCAGCTGTTGCAGGGAGATGACTGTTTGACAGCAGCCCACTTGAAGGGAGAGGCTTTTTTAGTGAAAGGACCAGAAAAGACACCTGGCACAAGGAACTGCAGCTTTAGGACATGTCCTCACTAAACCTACATCTGGCAGTATGGAAATCTAAGACACTCAATAACTGTTTCTCTGGATCACTTTCTCACACTCTTAAACCGAGAGACATGAGAAACAAGGAGAGAAAGGTGTGTCGAGACGAGCTGTTATGGTACATGTCTTCTCTGTCCGCCACCTCTCGTCGAGGACTAAACTGTCATAGAGCAGATGCCTTGGGCAGAATTTACATCTCACGACACCCCCGCCACACACACATACTGTAGATACGCTCGTTCACTTCTCTATGTGAGGACCTTTCACTGAAATATTTATCAATGCATGTATTCAATGCTACTCATACACCAAAAGCTAACATTAAACTTATAACAATTATAATCATTTTATCAGCTTATATTAAGCTTATCAGCTATGCCAAAAGCTGTTCCCCATGTGGAGTCCAGGAAATTGTTCTCAAAACTACCAGAGACTCTTGTCTGTATGAAGCCACCACACACACACACACAGCACAATCAGAGTCTGGACAAAATCAGGCCATTGCCAAATCCCCAAAAAGTGATGTCAGTGTAAGTGCAGCTGTAATAGCGGTGTGTACATCCTGAAGCAGCACATACAGCGATGCCTCGGGGAGGAAAAAAAAGTCCCTGACACTTGTTTAACTGATTTTATTGCAAAACTTGGCCAGGAGTAAGAGAAGAGTAGAACCGGTTACTCAACAGCTTAGCTGCTAAGTTCTGTATGTGTTTGACATTTTCTAAAATGATTGCTTTAAATGGGAAAACACAGTTGCTGTTCCAAAGCTCCAGGGGCAGCGCTTCGATTCCTGAGCTCGTTTAATGTCTGTGTGAAATCTCTCTGTGTCTGTGTGGGTTTCCTAAAGACTCCATACTGTAGTTTCACCCCATCTTATGGTAAATGTAAATGTGTAAATGTGTGTGGAGCCCTATAATGGCATGGGGTTTCATTCAGGGTTTATTCCTACAGTCTTCCTGGGAAATGCTCTGGATCCACAACATCCCTGACCAAGATAAAGTGGTGACTGAAGACAAACGAATAAATGTTTAGAGTTAGTTTCTCTAAAGACCTTTTTTTGACAATATGTATATTAGAGAGATACTATTAAGGTCACTCTGACCTGAGACTAAATAGATAAAAAGTGTTTCAAATTGGCTAGACCTGGTAAACATGTGATTTTCATCTTTGTGGCACTGCCCTCTATTAAATATTTGCACTCTCTGTGCACACACAAAAGAAAAAAACAAAACAAAAAAAACACACATGCATACCTGCTATCAGGACAATCTTGGTTCTTATAAGTTTATTTGCATAAATATTGTTTACAATGCTAGTACATACTGTAAGGTGTAAGACAGGATTTATTATAATAGATAGCCTATAAATGTTTATGCAGTGTTCGTTAGTGAATGACTTTCAAGGTCAGATTTTTTTACACTATAATACAATGCAATATTTTAGGCTGTTTATTAAAATTAATTTGCCAAAATAAACATACTCAGCACGTCTCTCTCTCTAGTTGTATCAATAGAAGGCCCTCACATGGATAGTAGAACAGCTGTGTGTGTGTACAGTATATGTGAGGTTGTACAAGCTTTGTGTTTGTCTGTTGGGAAAATGCTTGTAATAAATGAATTGATGCTTATAATTTGTAAATTGTGACAGGAATATCAGTCCTGTAACGGAGAATCCTTATGCTGTGATTCATCGATGATCAGTGCATTGTCTCAGAAAATCTCATTGTCCTTAATAATCCTGCCTCCTAATGACACCAACATCATTTATAGCTAGTATAAAATGCAAACATGAGCTATACGGACTCTTCAATTACAAGTGAGGAAAAGGTTTCATACATTATGTTTCATTTATTTGTTGGAGCCGTTCCTTGAGGTCATTAATAAATACATAAATGCTAAATAGACAAATCTTTTCTATGTTCAGTATGAACACGCGATTAAAACTCACATCAGTCATGTATTTAGTTCGGGTTAACACATAAAAGAAAATGAAAGAACTGCGTTTGCAAATGAAATGAGCAGAATCAATTTGCAATATAAGTTTAAGTTGGTGTTAAAAATACCTCTGTGGATTAATTCAATTATACATCACAGTCAGTTTCATTACTGCAGAAGACGCAGATTGATTTTCAGGGCTTTTGTAGCCATTTTCATTTGAACTGGCAGATAAATATAGTGTAACATTATTGAGAAGGTAATCATTTTATTCTTATAGAAGGTATCAACAATCACACCTTCATTTTTTTTAAGTGTGGCAGCAGAGGCATGGTCAAGCACATGGGAAGAGGAGGAGGAGAAGGAATCGTTGAGAACGAGCGGACTGTAATGGATGAGTGGGTACACCTGTGTGTGATTAATGATGACATGCTGATATGCCATGTGTCTGCCAGTGAGAGCCCGAAAGCCTGAAAGACTGTGTATCGGAGCTGAGCTGCTCGAATAAACCTTTGTCAGACAGCTTCCTGCTGAGCCTCTGTGTGTGTGTATGTGTGTGCACACACTAGTGTACATCTAATATTGTTATCAATTACTTTTCCATATTAAATACAAAACCAATATCAAAACTCTGATATTTGTATCTTATACTAGCAGATAAAAGCAGTTATTTGTAACTAGTAATTAGGATGATGCGGTGCAGTATTCTGTCATGGAGACTTTGGTTATGCAGTAGCTTGTCCCATAGATTTAGGTAATCAAAATGACAGTATGACAGAATAGAAATAATAGCCTCAACACAAAATAAAAAAAATGAGATGCTATCACACTGGCCTTGTGCTATGGGCTACAATCTAATGAAGTTTAAGATTAAGCCCCATAAACGGCTGTAAACAACAAACCGCCATCCAACATTACATCTAGCAGGATGTTTTGAGAGATTATACAGTATATATAAAAAAATATACAAAAATATATTTTATTGAAGTTTTTAAAGGGGCATCGATAACAACTCTTTGTGTGTGTACGCAGTATATAGCCGACGATTATCATGCACAAGTTGCTGAATAGTTTCGACATTTTTGGGGGTTGAGCTCGTTGAAGGTCTTCCAGTGATATTCTTTTGCTCTTGATGCATGCGTGCCACTCAAAACACCTCGGACAACTCATTGCAGCATCACTGTAAACCTGCCAAATCATGTCAAACGTCTCTCTGGCAGCTTTGCCCAGTTTCATGCAGAATTACTTGTTCTACCTTGCTGTCCATGATGAAATCGCAGACTTGGTAATGCACATGGTCAGAATATCACCAGTTGCACAGCTCCCGATGTACACAGGACATTCAAAGCTTATAAAACTAGTCTAGAAACTTTTCCATACCACCTCCCATGTAAAAAAACAAAAAAAACATAATGGCGTAGTGGTTAGCGCCATAGCCTTGCACCTTTAGGATTGAGGGGTTAATTGCCATCTTCGGGTCTGTGCGCGTGAACTTTGCATGTACTCCCCAAGCTTGGTGGGTTTCCTCCGTCAATAGAAATTAGACTAAATGGATTTTTAAAATTCCCATATTGTGTGAGTGTATGTGTGCTTGTTCCCCACCTTGTGCCGCAAGTTCCCTGGGACAGGCTCCATGCTTCCCACAACCCTGTACAGAGAAAGTTGTCTAGAGAACAATTGAGTGAAAGAGTTTGCCACAGGATGCCCTCCCTGATGCAACCGTCCCATTTTTATCCAGGCTTGGGACCAGTACTAAGCTCCTTTAGTACTGTAACCCCCCTCTGCATGGCAGGCAAGAAGCCATTGAACCACAAATGCCCTAGATACTTATATCAGATTTTGTTAATGATTAGTAGGTTAATTTCCTGCTAAAATGTTGCCTTCGGATTTGGACAATATAAAGCCTCACACTGGACACAACTCTGTTAGAGAGTGTTAGAAAATCCCCATCAGTACCCCTATTTTCCCCTTACTGCTTTTTCCCCTTTCTCTCAAGGGCCTTTTTCTCCCAAGCTACTCTCATGTATTGCCATCTTCACCACATTTCCTCTTAGCCATTCTATTTTTTTTCTTGCTTTCTCCTACACGCACAATCACCCAGTGGGAGAGCTGCTCTCTCTCCACAGGACCTCACTTCCAGAAGATGGCTTGCCTGTGCCTCCGGGTCATCATAGTGCTTTGTTCAAGGAGTTTGTGTGTAAAATTGGTACCAACAAGAACAGAGCAGAGGCATGTAAAAGTCTCAGCAGTGCCAGAGGGCTTTCCGTGTCGTTTATACACTATTCATGATGGTCCCATGTGGCAGAAACATAAAAGAAAATGCGGATGTAACAGGTGCCATCATGCCACGGCTCTTTTTGGCGTAGTTGCTCTCTTCTACAGCACTCAATCTTCCAACGTGTCAAAAGTGTGACAGAGAGAGAAGGCAACAATGTGGACAAGATGGGTTGGAGTTGCATTCATACAACTTTGGAAAGCGCGTTATACTTTTCAAAGTCACAATGAATCCGCAAACTATCATGGAAACAGGAATGTACTCTGAATGGGATAAATCACACGTGCACACAGACACACACACTTATTTTGACCTGAGAGCAATTAAGATTCACTCATTCAATTACTTGCATGTTTTTGGGCACTCGCAGAAAACAGAATAACCCATAAAAAACCACTGGATACTGGTAAAACATCTGGAAGAATAACCTGACATTGGGATTGAACCGAAAGCCTTGGATCTATTAGGCAATTAACCTTTCACTAACAGAAAAAAGGAACCCAAAGAGGCAAAAGAATGTCAATAACAAACAGCGCGATGAAATATTCAGTAAAGCAAAGCGTTGAATGGCTTCTTATTAAAGAGATAATAAACAAATGCAGCTTCTGTCCTAAACAGCAATCTGAACGTATTTGTCCCATAAAACGACTATAATTAAAACCTTCTTTACAAAATGAACCACACAAACCGGCAAATGCATAATCTCAGCCAAGGGCTTAAGATGTGCAAATCAAGCAATCAGCTGCAGGTCCGAAACGTTGACGCTGCTGAATTTTAATGAGCAGCTGCTCCGTTTCCTCTGTCCCCTCTTTCACTTTTAATAAACCTCCACGGTGACATGTACACTGACCGCAAGGACAATGTGTGCTGTGAGTAATTTCACACAAAAGCTACGGTTTATGCTGCAGTGAAATGTCTGACTTTTTTTTTTCCCCACTCACCTACAACACTGGTAACCTTCAGCCCTTCCACTGATTCAGGTCAGTGAGCTATTTAATATGCTTGGAGCATGAGCGGATGCAAGTCTCTATCAGTTTTCTCTCTCTCTCTGTCTTCAGATTGACTTGCAATGTTTGGTAGCATCCATAACCATCTATAGCATTCTTTTCTCTCTGATTGCTAAGTGTGTGAATGTGTATGTGTTCGTGTGGCTACCACATAACCCTTTCATTTAAAATCGGATCATTCATATCATGTGGTTATAAATATATCTGGATATCTACGTAGGTAAGGATTAATTTGACCCATACAGTCATGAGCCTTATATATAAAGAATGTCATTTTGAGACTGATAATAATAAAAATGCAGAGATAACATGACACGCTTATGGGCCCATCATTACCACACATAAATCTTTTCAACGACTACACATTTCGCAAAATTATGTGTTCGAATATTAGGACTGGGACATCGACGCCAGTCTAGACAGAATTTATTGACATTTCTTGGTTTATTGTTAAACCATTCCTCAAAGTGAAAGAGAAGAAAGAAAAAAAGGCCCAATATTGCTACTGTCCTGCAAAACAAATTAGTTTTTTCTTTCCTTTGCACCCGTTTCATTTAGCTGTCCAGGTTTTTTCACGCCATCACTTGACTGATGCGTCTGGTGTTACTGTTTCCTACAAAAATACCGAAGCCGTTCAGACTGAAATAAAGTCTGAGAGTGAATAGATAGGCTGGTTGAAGATGGACACCTCCTCACACACACACACACACACACCTCCTCACACACACACACACACACACACACACACACACACACACACACACACACACACAATTAAATAAAGGTTGACAAGGCAGGCTGTAAATAAATGAAGTGTAGTACACAACGTTTCCAAAAGAACAGAAGTTGCAGACGGAGTAAGAGTGCAATGTCTTGCAAAAAATATAATAATAACTTCCACAGTGACATATAAAAAGTGATGTTTGACAAAAAACAGATGCTTTAGTTGCTGTGATGGATTTGTTAATGTATTAGTACCTTAAATCTCCAAATGTATGATGCTGTGGATTTTATTTATTTTTATTATGAATACCTCAAAAGTCAAGTGCTTGATAAAATTATTGACTATTGTAATAATCAGCAATCAAATAAGAGACTCTTGTTCCTACTGTATCAGTGGATTGTTTCACAAACAGCAGATTCTTCCTCATAGCAGATTGCACATTCTGTAGTGTATGCCTCTAAAATGTTTAAATTAACTAATGTTAAGTTTTTAATAAACCTAATTTTAGCAAGCAGAACAGAACTGGTTAATTTGAGTGACAGATTAGTTGCCTATTGTAGTCACATGCTTGTGTTTAAATCTTATGAGTGACTTTTACCTCAAGTTATGAACTATGAATTATATAATCAAGTTAAGGCGGACCACATCAAACCTGTGGGAGAAAAAAAAAGGTAAAAAAAAAAAAAAAAAAAGGAATATTTCTTAATGAAAAAAAAAAGCATGAACCGAAGCTGAGATTTATTGTCAAACACTGACAATGAACTAATCTGAAGTGTATCACCATCAAGAGTCTAAAACAATTAAAGAAAATATGGAAGGTTTTTACAATCCATCTATTTGAACAATCCATCATGCATTTCAATGAAAATAAAAGTTGAATATTATAAAACTATAAATCACATCACAACCTGGCTAGCCCAATACTGTAATTATAATATAAAAGAATATTCACATTTTTTTTTATTTTGTGTTCAAGGTCGGCATCAGCAGGAAAAGGCTTGCTATTTCCAAGTTTTCAAACTTTAACTGATCAACTGAATTTATTCATAATAAGAAAGGAATCTGTCAACAGAATTGGTAAACTAAAAGCTTACAAACAAACATTTCTCTAGAAATAGGCTTAATAACCTTATATTGAAAGCTTAGATCTTATAGTGTAACTATAAGACACCATAAACTGACGTGACTGTTGGTGCCTGTTACAGCTCTGAGATTCCTACAGTAAGAAGTATTTAGCTTTTTTTATTTTTAGCTCCATTGTGGTTCAGGTTTGACTAATTGATTTTTGCTAAATTGTCCTTAATTTTCCAAAATTATTTAAAAATCCATACATTTTCAGTGGAATTTAGGTCATGCAAGAACCTTCCTAAAATATTTTGGCTGCTGAAAAGATCAACTTAACTCATGAAATTATATTATTCTCGAATGTGTCCTGATACTCCATTTACAGTATGTTTCCTCTGATGATTTGTAATAACTGCTGACTTTTCTTGACTGTTTGGTTAAGTAGTGTTTCCATGAATTTCTCATCTTTATATCTTAAAAATCACTTGTAGTGACAGTAATAAGGTCTTTTGCTTTGGTTTTGAACCCTTTTCTATTTTAGTATTGCCTTTGAAATCTTAAGGAAACTCCATTTAATTTTGTACACAATCCCATAAACCAGTAGCAACCTCATTTTGCAGCGTATATTATTTATATAAATAATTATTTATTTTACCTTACCTTTACTCCAGTAACATTCTTCCTGTTATTCATGTAAAATAGTTTTTTCTGGATAGTTAAATCTTCATCATTGTTTTGTTCCAGAAAATTCTCTATCTATATATGTTGTATATATAATTATCTTTATCTATATACGTTGTTCATTTGAAGTTTTAAAATACTTTACCCTTGTCGATTTATATTCTCGTAAGAAGCATTTCAAGGTCCTGGAGTGGCCTAGCCAGTCTCCAGATCTCAACCCCATAGAAAATCTCTGGAGGGAGTTGAAAGTCTGTGTTGCCCAGCGGCAGCCCCAAAACATTAACAGAAATGGGCCAAACTACCAGCAACAGTGTGTGAAGACCTTGTGAAGACTTAGAGAAAATGTTTGACCTCTGTCATATATAACAAAGTATTGAGATGAAATTTTGTTACTGACCAAATATTTATTTTCCACCATAATTTGCAAATAAATTCTTTAAAAATCATATAATGTGATTTTCTGGATTTTTTTTTCTTATTTTGTCTCTCATAATTGAGGTATACCTACTGTATGAAGAAAATTACAGCCCTCTCGCATCTTTTTTAATGGGAGAACTTGCACAATTGGTGGCTAACTAAATACTTTTTTGCTCACTGTGCAATAGGAATACCATGAACATGTAATCAACACTAAATTGATTTGACGTCAGCACATTTCTGACACGGAGTTGTTGATTTCTGGTTTGCCATGTTGGCTCGATATTCAGCTAACATTAGTATTCGGATCAGAAGTTCAAATTGATTAAGCTCCTTCGTAGGTTAAAGAGCTTAGACTGACTTCAGGTTTAATTGGTCTGTTAAAGAACGGTGGCATAGTGGTTAGCACTGTGGCCTCCAGGGTCGTGCCTCGGTGCGTTGTTTGCACGTTCTCCCCATGGTGGGTTTTCATCAGGTACTCCGTCCTCATCCCCACACAAACAACCATACACAGTTCAAACTTATGCAGAAAGGGATAATTGGCATTTCCAATTGCCAGAAGTGTATAAGTAAGTGTGTGTACTTGTGTGCCCAGGGATGGATTGGCACCTAATCCAGGTGTACCCATTTTACATAAATAATAGGATGGATGTTACTGTAGAGGATTGATTAAAATCTCTAACATGAACACCTGCTCTTTCATCAGCAGACAGATCATAAGCAGATGACTGGCTTAGTCACTGATGAGAGAGAGAGAGCATGAAGTGTTCATGAATAGGGTGTTAATACAATACCCATAGTTCACGCTGCCACACTGATGCTGAAATCATTTGCAGTTCAAGATCAAATGTCTGACTGAGAAATAAATAAGAGGTGTGGGAAGGTGCAACTGTATCATTTTACTGTTAGTTGAAGTCGTCAGTCACTTGTCAGGCATGGTCTCATACATCTCTGGAATGCTTCTGAACCCAGAGTCTGCTCATGTCACCTGCTCACTTCTTCAGCAACCACCAACAACATGAGACTTTGCAATCAAACAGTAATGCAGTTGGTGTGAAAAATTTGGACATGTGAAACTGGGAGGAATAAGAGACCATGCTGACCTTCAGAATTAAAGCCCCTATTGTAAGGAGATTGCAAGTTCGAATCCTGATCATGCGAATGTCATCATTGCTGGCGGTCCAAGGGTGAACAGCTGGTGAGAGATATGACACTGTTCAATTCCCTGTCAATCAGCATGACACTAATCACTAATCAATGAGTGGTAATCAATGAGAAAATCAATAATCTGTTGCAATAATCTGATATAAGAGACGCGTTCCCATGAACATTTAAGCGAGAGGAATGTTTGATCCTACAGATAGCTTGTTACTAACTTGCGGAAGAGACACTGTCTGTTGGAACTGTACACACATTAATTCACAAGCACCACTTGCACTTTACAGGAACTCGGCTGGGAGTTATTTTGCAATTTCGCCTGACTTTGCTACAAGCCATTTCCACATATTTGGGCTATTAAAGGGGTCCCTACGAGGCCAGCCTTTCAGACACAAAGCAGATAGTCTGAACAAGGATCTGGCATACTGGGAAAACTATCCACTTTGATGGTATCCAAACACAAGTAAAACACCAGGATAAGTGGGATTACACCAGGATAAGTGTATTAGTGTAGCAGGAAATTATATAGAGAAACAAAGCTAGTTTTGCTCTCATAACTGTGTTCTGTCATTTTTCACAATCAAAAGTCCCTGTTTGACTTGAACGCTGTGTGTTTTTAAATAAGTTTACATTTGACAACTGACATGCACAAGCTGTAGTGTCAAATTTTTATCTTAAACTCGTTAGTCACTTATCACCACAGGTTTCATCCCCAGTTACCCACAAATTTCCTAAATAATTAAAAAAAACTTCTTAAATTTAATTTCTTCTCAGATGCAACACCAGGTGGCTTTACAAAAGAGCTTACTAAGGCTTTCTCTTATCATACAGATATGACTGTGTCTCCAAAATGTCAAAGATTCATTATAGGGAAGTAAGCAAATTTCATAGCATTTCTGTGATGAGGCCATTAATTATGCTGCATACAATGAATAGGAATCATTTAATTTCAGTCACACTAGTGTTATCAAGTATGCATGTATCCTATAAATTTATCCCGACCTTTCCATTATAATTTTATTTGTTGTGGGAAATGTCATGACATGGCTTTATCCTGATAAGAGTCTATCCTTGAAACATTGGACATACATCCTGGATGGGTCCATTTTAGGACACCTTGTACATACGAACACATTCACAGATAAAGTAATGAATCCATGTTCTGGAATGTTTATGCCAGAAACATGTACTGTAGAAGAAACCCACATGACCAGGGGGAAGAACATGGGAAAACTCGGCACAGACCGTAATGCAAGCTCAGGGATCTACATCAAAAGCCTCCACTGACAATACATTTCATTTAATATCTCATATAATACTTTGTGTTGAGGATTTCTCTACCAAAGGAGTCACTAGTCATTACCATGTGCATGAATTTCATACTGAAATTCTGTACTGTGAAAAGGGATTTGGTCGATAAATGTTTAAAATATGTGATTGTATGTAAGTATAATTTTACTCTAGAACTAATCAAAATCTGACCAAAGGTCAACACAGTACGAAAAAAAGGAAATAAAGCTCTGGTGCAATACAGTAAAAAATTTCAGTTATGTACACTTTACAAAGATTTTTGAAAGAAAATATTGACCCTTTTCATTCAAAGATGAATTGCATGATTTCAAGCTAGAGCAGTTTTTAAAATGCCTTTGACAATATTTTTTGACATATTTTTCCTCAAAAACTTTTTTACAGGTAAACATGAATAAATGGAATTTAAAGAGTGCACTTTTGTTATGAGTGAATTTCAAGTAAACAGGTTTTAAATCCATGTCGCACGGAAATCATACATGTGCTACAGACTCAAGATTAAGTGTAAGTACTAAACATGAGTTACAAACTGCAATTATATTTATTCTTTCTATTTCGTCATTGCACATCACTGATGAAAAAAAGTCAGGAGAAAGACTTCTCCTTACTAAAGGCAAAGCACATACACTACATACATGTGTCCTATGCTTTCCCTTTGGGATTAATCTCTCTCCAACTATCTATGTATATCTATCATACTAATTTCCTCCAGTCCTCTCCTGTAAAGCAACAGAGAAGTATTATGGGGAAAAAAAGAAACAGTGGCATTCTGCAGTCTCAGAAAACAAATTTATTCTCACTGGCTCATTTTTCTTTTTTTTTCTTTTGCAGCTGCAGAGAAGGTCCAGCCTTCATCATCATTAGACGAGGTTCTGAGTCTCACCATCCATAAGCAATTAAAGCTGTTAGGAGTGAATTAAAGTCTGAGGTTTGAAAGAGAGAAGAAGATCAGCTGGGGATGGAAAACCCATAAAGCTACAGATTAAAGCTCGACATGGCTGACCAAACCTGTGAGTGATGCCTGGTTATCCTTTCGTCTCTATGCACTGAGGCTTTGATCACATATTACGAATGATGAAGTTGGTGGGAAAAGTGAAGGGGGAGGTGTGTGTGTGTGTAGGGGTTGTAAAGAGTATTAGGATTCTGCTTGGCTGACTGAAAAAAGGGTACTGCATAAATACTGCAGTGAACATGTAAAGGGGGGGGTTAGTTTATCTTTTAATTAATTAATCTGAAAGATTGGAGAAAAACAAAAGTGTCGCTTTGTGTACTGGCCTAATTGAACAGTGACGATGAACAAGATCCAGGATGCAGTAAGTGGAAACACATTGGCACTGAACTGCTTCCAGTGTGACTCACATACAGTAAGCATTGCACTTTCACACTGCTTTAGATTTGTGCATTGTACAAATCAAATGTCACTTTATGATACTAAAGGTTTGAAACATTGAGCTGACAAAAAAGTTCGCATCACGAATTTTTGGTTTTCAATTAGACTGAAAAGCAATATAATGATTTTATCATTCCTAGAGGATATTACACTTCCATAATACCCAGGGCTGTTTACATCTTTTATATCACCAGACCTGCATTTCACTTCTTTTATAATCCTTTATGCATTTTACATACAGTAGGAGCTACACACATTAACACCAATATATTCTAATATGCATTACCAAAAAACACACACACACAAACAGAACAGTCCCCTTTCATTTTATTGCCACGTAACGAGCCCAAGCAGCTGAAGCAACCGCAGATCATAACACTGCCTAGTGCCTAGAGGCCTAGAGGCTTGTACATGGTGGTGCATCGCTTCACTTCTCACATACTGTAGCTCTGGAACAAGGTCAATCTGCACTCATAGGACTAAATAAAATTTTTTCATTGCTCCAAAGTCCTCTTTATGATCTCTGTTAAGATAAATCCATTTTTTCAGATTACTTTCACTAACAAATTGATTTCTTCTGGCCACACAGTTTATTCCCAAACCTCTGAGCTCTCATGGCAAGGTGCGTGTGGAATGCTCTTACTTTCAATATTAAACATAGCTATAATTTCTACAGTTTTTTTTTTTTTTTACAATGCAACATCAACAAGTGTTTAAGTTATATCCAACTATGGTCATTCATGTTTTTTCCCTCCCAACCACATTTCTTCTGCAAGTTTAGCACTATACTTGTTTTAATTTAAGGTTTTGTCCAGATTTTTTTTCTTCTTAGTCATATAATTTTCTTATTTGCCTCTTCTGCAACAAAGTAAGATCTTTTTCATGACCACAGGACGCATCTTCTGACATGCTTGTTTAAGAAATGTAGTGGTTAGCACTGTCGCCTTGCACCTCCAGGGTCTCTGTGTGCATGGAGTTTGCATGTTCTCCCCGTGCTTGGTGAGTTCCCTCTGGGTACCCCGATTTCTTCCCATAGTCCTAAAATCTGTAAATTAAACTAATTGGCGTTCCCTAATTGCCCATAGTGTGTGTTTGTGTGTGCCTTGCGATGGACTGGCACCCTGTCCAGAGTGTACCCCGCCTCTTGCCCTAAGTCTCCTGAGACTCTTGCCCCAAGTCTCCTGGGATAGGCTCCAAGCCCCCCCCCCCTCCGCCGTGTATACAGCATGTATATATAGATAAGGTTAAAAGAATTGATGCAACTGAAACATACAAATCCCTGCAGTAACTATCCAATGTTTATACAATTCTTAAGTATTTGCTAAATTATATCTAAGAATTATACTGTATTTTTTTTTCACAAAGTCCATTTTCACTTGAATTTTTATGCATAAACAGGCACTCTTACTTTACTCCCACCTTATTTCCTTTCAACTTGCTCTACTGATAAACCTACACACTAGGCTACTTATAATGCAAATATGAATAGGGCTTCTGAGAGTCTATAAAAATATCAAATATTTTTCACACTTAGATGGCCACATAACCATTTTGGAACTAACAAATCAGTCATAAATATTCCAGAAATGCTTTCAAAATTCTCTGATGCTTAAATTACTAAACATATGAACTGAAAAAAAGCTTGAAGATGAAGGAAAGTTTAGCTACCTAAAAATTGTAGATAATTTACATTTATATTATTTGCATTGGGATGCACACAAGAGTCTGTGGTATAATAGTGGGTATAACGCAGTGCTTCAGTGTATCCGCCACAGAAATCTGTCTCAGCAGCTGCATCAATATCATCTAGGCTTGTTGCTGTCACAAACAAGTCTGTAAATTTGATGTATTTACTTGGATTAAATGGGATTTTGTAAAATGCTTAATTGTGAGCAGGGAACAATCAATATCACACAAGTCTGAACTGCTTTATCTCTGTGAAAGTGTGCCAATGCTCTGACCAGGTGTCTTGTTAAGACATACAGTAAACAATTTTTGTCCATCAAGTAAACTACACCGATGGTGCTTGAAATATCTAAAAGATGGATTTGGATGCAAACATTATTATTCTATTCAATAATTAATAAATGGATAAATAATTTATCACTAGTCATGCTGCCTCTCACCATGAATTTAGGCTTGATCTTGTAATTTATCTCCATGCAGGCTGAAAAGGTTGAGTTTAATCGATTCACAGTCCTAATCTGGGAGTTCCCCAGTGGTGAGTCCTTGGTCCAATTTTGTTCTTCTTACAGAATACATCACTAGGGTCAGTCCTCAGATTATACTTCCCAAACCACTGTGCATTTCCCTCTATAAATTTTAAGTGCCAGAAAGTAACTGACTGCCTCTGACATCTCTTTATGAAGATGCATCTTTTTAAACCAATCATTAAAGCAGGACTAAGCAAGACTAAGTTGACGATTATAATTTTACATTTGGTTCATCTAGTTCAGCTGGAGTCCTTGATTGTACTCTGCACAAAATACCTAATCCTTCTTACTTTCTTTCTTTCTCTGTCAAGCTACACATGGCACTCCTGAGAGACAGTGGTACTGAACCCTTATACCTGCCTGATTCCTCCCTGATGCCCTGCTTCTGGTTGAAGTTCTTGCTGCAGGAGACCACTCACTGCTGCTGAGGATGGCCTTGTGGGGTCTGTTTAAAGATATGAAAACTGAGATGGCTTTGGACTGCATTAGTACAGTATAAACAGTTTTTCAGTAATGACTTGCAAGTGCAATCCCTCTTCAATAGTTTTAGGAACGAAACTGCAACAAACAATTTTGTAACCAGGCCTCTAACAGTGAACAGTTGGTAAACCTAAACAAAATTAGCTTTATGTTAACTCAGAAACATTTCATGTTATAGAACAAAGTCTGGTTCCAGTTTCTTCCTCTTGTCATCTCTGAGTTTTTTGTTGCCATAGTTGCCTCTGGATTGCTCATTACAAACAAATTGATACGGCTGAAACATATATATTTTTATTGATATCTATTATATTTTTGATGATATCTTTTGTAATACTGTACTGAATAACCAAATATGTATTTTGAACAACCCAATTAGGATTTGGTGTTAAAATAACCTGCATTATTTCCCCCAGATTTTGGTGCATGGTTGTGGATATTTGTGCTCATTCTGCCAAAAGAGCATTAATGGGGTTAGGCATTGAGGAGGCTATGGGCCACAGGCAGTATTTAAATTCATCCCAAAGGTGTTCAGTGTAGTTAAGGTCAGGGCTTTGTGCAGACCACTCAAGTTCTCCCACTCCAAACCATGTCTTTATATCATGCACTATCATGCTGGAACACATTTGGGCCTTTTCAAGTTTCAGTAAAGAGAAAATGCAATTATACAGTATACAAACTATTTCCAAATGTGTGGCAAGAGTTTAAGAAATAGCCCACATACTGTATGGGTTTGGGTATCCACAAACTTTTTCCCCATGTATGTAGTGTACCAACCACCTTAAAATTCTCTTATATTGAGGCTTATTCATAACCACTTGTTCGCTCACATTTTATCTAGTACATACAGTATACCAAAAGAATTTTCATCAATCATATACCAGAACACCAACAACCAGATTCGTCTTCTTGTCAACATTTAAGCAATACCAACTACAGAAAGCCATACTCAAATTCTCCTCCAATCATTTTATAGACTAAT
>JAOTRS010000036.1:27502090-27522198 GCA_028565755.1 Dinotopterus cunningtoni
TATTTATTCATTTGTTTGTTTGTTTGCTTGCTTGCATATTTTATAATCAGAATATCTTAAATTAAATTTAAGACTTTACTACCCTTTTTTTTCTTACCCTAATTGTGTAGATAAAAAAAAACTCAAATAGTAAAACTTAAAATTTTAAACTTATTATTGTTATATAAAATGTTATTAATTAATTTGTTTGTTTGCTTGCTTGCATATTTTATAAACAGAATACAGTACCTTAAATTTAATTTAATTTCCCCTTTTTTTATTTTATTCTATTTTGGTGATCAAAAAAATCACTTTTTTTATCTCTAAAAAATGGTCTCTAAAGTTAGATTAAGCAATTCATCTTACTTAGATTAAGCAATATCACACACATCATCATGACTGTGGTGCTCCCATAGGCATGAGGGTGCAGTTTTAAATTCTTAATGGTACTGTACTTTGTACCAAAGGAGGTGGTGGACAGTCCTGTAAGTCTCATAACTTTCTCTTTAGATTTCCACTTATTCCTTTTACAAATACCACCTAATTTCCATGTTCCGTTGTTGAATTCTAAGTAGCATTAAATGGAAAGCTTGCGAAGCTAGTTAGCTTTGTAGCCTGTTGACCCGTAAACAAAACAACACAGGTGATTTAGAGGCAATTCGGAACAAAACAACTTAAGCAATTACTAAACAGACAAAGTGTTGTTTAAGAGGAGATAACGTTATCCAATGTTTTTTTTTTTCCCTAATTGGCAGGCAGCTGTTCTCTCCTCTTTTCAGTACTATGGAACGTATCCACCTACTTTACCCATGTTGGCGACCAACAGTTTAATGCTTGTTAGAACACCTGTGGCACAGAGTGATACATATAATTAAACATCCCAGTGCTGTTATGCTCTACAATCACAACCAATGCACTGCCTCTCATCTTATTGGATTACTTGGTCGGAACTAACAGTTGTCTAACACACTTTAAACCATGCAGTTATATTAAAATATTCCACGCTGGGGTGATGCGATGTCACACTATACGAGACGGAGCGTGATTTCCACCCCCTAAAGTGTATTACTTTCTTATTATTGCATGGTCTAAAATGTGTTATTCTGCTTAAGCTACAGTGATTTTCCAATGATTATAATTTTCATTAGCGAATGACACGTCATGCATTTTAATGGTTTATAATTAAGATTTTATGTAGTGGAACACGTTAACTCCTATTGTCAGGATTCGTGTTACGTTAAAAACTTAATAAAATCATTCCCTCACCAGGATCTCTCTTTCTCTTTTTCAAAAAAATGTAAAAGCCTGTGCTGTAAAAAATAAATAAATAAAATACATGCCTTCTGACCAATCAGATTTGAGAGCTCCACAGAAACTATTCTACTAGGACAGATAACAGCACGTTTCTAGAAGACAGAAGAAATGGCACAGCTTGGTCATACAACATTCATGAATGTAGTGTAATTAGATTAACTAAACTGCCCTACTGATTTGTCTCCACAGGGAAGATGCGTGCAGTGGAAATGCACTTTTAATCAGTTTGTGACACAGGTACAAGAAACAGAGGCATGGTTCAGGACATGATTGCTTAATCGCTGTGTTATTTTAACTGTCTGTAGCCCCCAGGAGGCAAACCTGCTCTGTGTAACGACATGAGTCTAGCGACCCTGAGAAATGTACAAAACAAGCTCAATTACACTGAAGGGAGTCAAGGTAAAAGCCGGGCAGAGACTTCTCTGTAACCCACATTCACATGGACAGCTGTGCCCCGGATTAATGATATAAAAAAAACAAATATAAAACAAGAGGCTAAGGGAAGCTTTTCATTAAAAGCATGTCATATTGTTTTGCTTCCTGGAGATTGAAATGGTAAAATAAATAAAATTATATATATATAAATAAATTTGGATTCAAGCAAATGCGAATAATGGACTATAGTGTTACTAACCTGCTAACCGTGTTTTCTGGAATTTCTGTAAAAATATATAAAATTTTAATTGTACCCTATAGAACCTTAAGATGCGTGTTTTATATAGTTAATTCAAAAAAATCTTCAGAAGAAAATAAAGAACTCCTGCTAACACTGATGTCATATGATTAAGCTTCATAGAATTCTTATAGAATTTCTGAGATGACACTTAGGTTATTTACTTTTTTTTTTTTTTAATCAAATCCAATTAGTTGCTAAACTTTCTTTTATTTCTACACTGCTAGAAACGATATCCACATGGTACACAAGGGCTCTCACTTGTGTACCAAGGGTTGTGTAGGGTTGCGGGAGAAATGAGTCAACCTCACCAGGTTCAATAAATTAGTTGATGTCACAATGATAGAAAATGACTGTCATGATGGTGAATAATCCTACTGTAGTTTGAGACAAAGGGACAGAGTTCACAGTCCAAAACAACCATGAGACAAAATGGTGTCTGTTTAATTGCGCAGTAAGCACCATGTATAGGGTTGTCCTCCCCCCAACATCTTCCTGGGCTGCCTTTAAATGAGATCAGCTGACCCCGCTGCATCATTGAGATTCCCCTTGCGATTTAAAGTAACAGTCTTGCAAGAGTATAATGCAAAACAAAAACACCAAACACCTGTTTGTTTGTTTTTCTTATGCTTTACATTGTATATTTGTGTCAAAGACTCACTTTTTCATACTTACAAACAAATCTAACTTACAAATGTACTCTTGAAACGAAACTCATTCGTAAGTCGGGAACTTACTGTATTGCACAATCCTGACCCTTATATAGATTTATTAAAACATTATAACACAAAAAATGGCAAAGAAAATTTTGTTTTTAAGGGCCACACGCTCTGACAAAACATCATTATATACCAAAGAGCTTTTTTTCATACTCTTCACATATACAGTAGGTACTGTAGATGTAGGGAGGGGTTAGCAGGCTGGATCTCTGAAATAAAAAATCAATGAAAATATAAAAAAAATTTAAATATTGTGTTACATTTGCATTTAGGTATTTGGCAGACAAATATTGTGTTAAAGGTCATGTGTATATGTTGTTTGTGGTTTGAAGGAGACCACTATTGTGCTGGCAGGTAATGCCGGCCGGTTCTGCTGGCTATATTTCAGTTGCACTTATGTAGTGTCTGGCTTTTGAATTTAGCCCCACCCCACATGCGTAGCTCAGCCCAATTTCCTTAAAAGCAAACACATATCATTGAAAATGGGTGGCTTGGTGTTACTGGTTGTTTTCAACAGAGCTGTAGAGATTACAAACGGTTCCTTTAATGACTTCTATCCTGACGATATCAAGATCATTACGGCACAATGATACAGAGTGTCACAGATAAGGAATCCTGCCACTCTAAAGTGACTATTATCCTCAGAGTCAGATTTTCATCTGCACATGCAGCACAAGGACAAAGATTTGGATTAAATACTGAAAGTGTAGTCAGTTTAAGGATTATACAGTACATCTCACTGGCATTGTTATGATTTTACTTGCGGTATTAGGGTGTTAAAGGGTAAGATTTTGCAAGTTCACTTAAATGTTTTAGTTTAAGTATGATAAATATGTCAGGCTTTAAATATATCCTGGCTAGTAGTACTTCACAACCTTTACATAAAGATCACATCGTAATGTAGGATCAGAAGGAACATTTTAAGCAGCTTTTCACACATTTTAGACTGAACTGTAGAGAATTAATGCTTGTGGATTTGGTTAGGTTTTAGACTGCACATGGATAAATGAAGAAAGAAAAAACACTGGCTGAGGGCTTAAGGCTTGAGCATGAGGCTGAAAAATGAACTCTGAAATCCCTTTCATTTATTAGTCAGAAGTACAGTGATGGAAAACGGTAATTCTTTACAAAGTGCATACAGAAATCATAAAAATCACCAAACCTGAGTGAACGCAGAGCCAGGCCTGAATAAATTATTACATAATTATATGAATGAAACTATTCTTTGTGCATCACATTAAGCATTTATATTCTCCTTTTGTCCTTTATGTCCATATCACGTGGTATTTCTATAGTGCTGCAGCTTAGTTTGGGAGTCGGGCCAGTTTCCAAAATCACTTTTTACAAAAAAGGTTGCTGCAACACCAAACAGAGTTCCTTTGAGATGCTCTGACTGTAACTACTGTGTTCTTATTTGAAGAATCAAATCAAAGAACGTAATTGCTCATCTTTTGAAAATTTCATTGTTGACATAAATACAATATTTGTTCTTGAATTGTCATGACATTGAATGTGTGTATTATCCTCTTTCGACCAATGAAATATTATTACTCACAGTAAGTTACAATTTCCTGAGGTGCTTCACATATACTTTATATACTGCCATATTTCTGCAAAAAATACCAAAGGATAAACCCAGTCCACTCACAGTTAAAGTGTAAGTACTGTAACTACGAGGGCCATTCAAGTCAAACCAGGACTTCAAACACAGTACAGAGACTCTTAGCCACAATGAAACATTTGAATGGTGCAAATGTGTTTAAAAAGGCTGTACATCCGTGAATGATGATCCCAGCCGAAGTTTCTCAGAGACTACTGCAGACGTGCGTGTGGACATTTAGCGAGTGGAACACCTGATCCTGTAAATCTATGGATAACTTGTCACCAAGTTGGCGAAGAGATGCATCTGCATTTGTGAGATCTGTACACATAATCACTTACAACACACCACCTTTAACATTACAGTAACTCGAATGGAGTTTGGTTATTGCCCCATACAGTCCTGACCTCACTCCAAGCCATTTTCACATGTTTGGGCCATTAAAGGAGTTGATGAGAGACCGGCATTTCAAGCATGATGCAGAGAAAACTTCAACCCTGATGGTATCCAAGCACTTAAAACGCTGGGATAAGTGCATTAGACACAGAATGCAAACTTTCACCACTTTTTCTCAAAAAGATAGAAAAATTTGTGACTATGAAAAAATATAAGGTGGAATTACTGAAAGAATTAAGTATATGTGACATCACACAGGCTGACCAGAGCAAACTGAAATCTAACGCTGAATGCAAAATGCGTTAAACTCATTATAATAAAAGCAGGTATAGAAAGTTGTGAGAAACATTTCATTGCATTTAGATAAAACTTTGGAGAACATTTCTTTAGCCGAAAAGAGATCCAATTATTTTAAAGACTCAGAAGCACACTGACTGAATGAGCCAAAGGTTAACGGTGATATACATATTTTAATGAAGAAGAAAAAAAGTTGACAAAAAGCTAACAGCAAAAGCCACATTCGTTAGACAGAACTTCAAAACAACATTCCCAACAACATATTTTTCATACCAGAGATACGTGCTGCTCAATAAAATTTTACATTTAAATTTGAAACTCTTGTATTTAAAGTTGTTTTGTATTGTTTAAATGCTGCCCATGGTTGAAGGGGGAAAAGTAACGGTATACGGAATGGAATAGATTTAATTACTCAATGTTCAATTCAGTTGTGAAGCTGCTGAATAAAGCTTTCAAGGTATATGCATTTAAATTATGACTCAAAATCTATGCAACGAGCATGCAACAAAATCTGAAAAAAATGCAAGGTATTGAATCTGGATATTCATAAAACCATGCTACTTACAGAATTACAATACGAATCAAATCGACACCTACGTAGGTATCGTGATAATATTATATCGGGTGATTCACATCCGTAAGTAATACTACATAATATAATACGATAACATCAAAATAAAACACAGTTGTATAAAAATGTGAAAACTAAAATATTTAAAATAGTGGCGTATTAAATTACATTCTACATGTGAACAATACATGTAGGGGTCTGGTCCTTCTGAAAGATTGTAGACCTGCTAAAAAGGTTGATTAAGCCAAAACAAATATATTAAATCTCGCTTTATCGGACCTCATAGAAACATAAAAGCATTCACCCTGTCATCAAGAGATACACCGATCAGCCATACCATTATGATTGTTGACAGATGAAGTGAATTATCTCCAGTTATACAACAGTTAGTTCCAACCGAGTAATCTGTTTAGACGAAAGGCATTCCAAGTGTGGTGAAAATAGACGATAACACCACAGGGACATTTAACTATATGCAGTACTCTGCATCCCAAGTGTTATACAGTCATTAATTACATTAACTGTCGGTCGCAGCATAGGTTAAAGTAGGTCGGTACTGAAAGAGAGAGAGAGAGAAAAAAGAGAAAAACTTTATGTTATCCTCTCATTTGATATTGTGATATTGCTTAAATATTGATGACAGGATTATGGACATCCAGGATTCATTAATGCCTGCAGGGAACAAAGAGCTAAGCGGACACAGAGATCAAGGTTGTGGATAAGTCTCTAAATTACCCAGATCTCAATCCAGATGCAATTGAGCATCCATCGAACGTGCCAGACAAAAACTTTGAAACATGAAGGCCCCACCCCTCAAAACACAGCACCCAATCGATCCGCCGCTATCGTCCCAATTCCGCACACCACAGCACACCCCCCAGAGGTCTTGTAAAATCATGCCCTGAGAGGCCCACAGTTGCCCTGGCAGCACAAGGGGAACCCAAAGAATATTGGGCTCAATGTTTCGCGTTATGTTATGCCTGATCAGAGTATAATTGTGAGTTTAAGCCATAGCCATCCATGGCTGGGAGTCCGAAAGAGCAAAATTGCCTGTTCTTTTTAGGTAGAATTGGTGGCAAATGCCCTCCTCTGTCAATCACAGTGATACTCGCCAGTCATGGGTCTCTGTGAGCTTATGTATGCAGAAGAGGGTGAACAACACTTTCCTCTGACTGTGTTATGCAGCTCTGCAATACAATTTCTAAAAGATCATTATTCTAAATGCAATAAGAATAATGAGAGTTTTTCATTGTTCATTGTTTGAAGCATGATGCATGTGTTTTTACAGTGGCAAAGGAAAAAAAAATAATTCCAGAGAATTCTATGCTCTAAAAAGAGAAGTCATTCATAAAAAAGATCTAAATCAGGTTTGTGTGCTTCAACATACAGCTATGCATCCACTGCTTACCTAAAACACTCCAGTCTCGCAACCCTAAGTCCAAGATTGCACTAAAATCCTCGTACACCCACACTCATGCAGTCATACAGAATTAAGTTTAGGGTCAACAGCTGTCCTGATCAGTCTGACCACTAAGCTAAGCCTATGCACTGCTTGTCCAGCAGACAAACACACTCAAGTCTATCTACGGCAGGTCTGTTTCTAACTCAGGTCTCTGGTGTCAGGTCTATAGGGTGTTTGGAGCTGTTCCCCAACATGCTCTGCCTAATCCTGCTCCATAGGGGACATCGCAATTCCCAAATCTCCAACAGCTGCGCTTATTCTATCCATTCATCCCTCCTGCAGGCAGAAACATCAGAATCCTGACTTTCTCTTGCTTTGCTCAAGCAGAGCCAGAACATAAGGCTGTGGTGTTGCATCTTAGGAATGCTGGATTAGAGATGCAGAAGAGGAGAATGAATCAGAGGCCAGGAGCCAAGAGACTAGACATGCAACTGATAACTTTGCACCTGTTTAACAATTAAAATCTGGCAAGTGAATTATTTGTGTCCTTTGCCAATCGATGGTCGTGCAGGGAAACACATGCGGCTTCAAGAAAATATGACAAAAAATAATAAAGTATAATGCTTAATGGCTGACATAACTGTAATATAAAGTAGTTAAGGGAATACTCTAAAACATATTGAAGCATAAAATATTGAATTATGCTTAATGACTAAAATGTGCTTAGTGATTTTGGTGCCAGTTTGTTGCTTGATGCTGCATTTTCCTTTTTTTTTTATAATCTAAGCTGACAAGCACAATGACATAAAAAAAAAAAATCCAATGAAATCTAAAATGAAATTCATAAGGGACAAGTTGCAAGGTTTTGTTGTTAAGTGCCTAAAACAAAAAAGCAAGCTTCTTTTTCAACTTCCCTGTTTAGAGCAACTTAACACGTCATGTTAAAGTTAAGTAGAAATCCACATGTTAAAGTTCAGTAGAAATCCAAATGCTAAAAGTTTTAGAATACTTTGCAGCTATATGACACAGTTATAAACGTTAATGAGAGGTGAGAAAGCTGGATGGACTAAAGCTGGACTAAAGAGCTGCAGCACTGAATTCGAGACACTCTTCTCAGCTCCCAATTCGAAAAGTGACATTAAATTAACATGGCTGCTCACAACACGAACACAATCAGCCATAACATTAAAACTATTACCATTAAAACCACCTAGATTTTCTCTGGCTTCTCAGGACTTAAGGCCTCTTGTGGTGTACTGTAGGTTACGGGGTCTCCATGGGTCAGACTTTTTTTATCCAGTGGATCTCATGGGTGCTCAATTGGACTGGGATCTTGGAAATTTTTAAGCCAGGTTGACGACCTTGGGATATTTTCCTGCTGAGCACCATGTGCAGCGGGCTATAGACCACTCAGTGTTTTGGAGCCTTTCTATAGTGGCCAGCATTGACTATTTTTGGTGATTTGTGCTGCATTGGCTTTTCTGTGGAATCGGAATGGATGGGCCGGCCTTTGCTCCCATAGGCATGGGTGGGCCTTGAGCACCCACAATCCTGTCATCAGTTCTGTTTTATAGCTGGTGATCAGTATTGTCCAATATACCTGTCAGTGGTCATGATGTTATGGCTGATTGGTGTATACTGTACATGTTGTATGTAACCATGCATCCATTTAGGAACCTCTGTAGTCCAACTAGGGATCGTCGAGGTCAATGGTGACCACATTCACGTTGTACATAACAGTAGTTAGTAAAAAAAAAAAAAGTAGTTTGGTAAATATACATCACAGTCATCTGAATGCAGCATAAATCAGACTGCCACCACTAGTAGTCGAAAGGCAGGGTGAGTAATGAAGGAAAAAGTAAAAATGCCATCAAATAAATCTTATTCACCACTAAAGATTATACATTATATATAGATTAACATAGTCATTTTGGCTGGATGTTTTCTTTAAGAAATACAGTACAATATACATGAACTCAGAGTACATCTTTGCAAACTTCAAAGAAATTCCCCAACTGCTGTGGTCCTGCAGCGTGTCTTATTTCATTAGAGGCATTCCACCAGGGTTCAAGGCACATTCTTCACTTTGTGCATAATCTCCCATGTTGAGAAAAAGAGCCTAGTGTGGGCTGCCTGTGCCCTACTGGAGCGCAGTGCTGAATGATGCAAAACATCTTCTCCTATCCCTTAGATGAAAAAAAAAAGTGTATTTCTTAGAAAAATAATTTTTAAAAAGACTATACGATGATATTAATAGTATATTTTCCAATTTCATTTGCCTTAGTTTTTGTGCTACCACACTTCATTGTCACTGTAGCCATGAGTTACTCACGATCCTCATCATCAAGTCTTAATTTGCATGTGTAATCATGTTAGTGGGCGTGTTTGAGTGATTTACTAAGAAGAATTGTGGTAATGACTTCAAATGCAAAGTAGTGAAGAGAAACAAGATGTAAATGAGATGGTTGGTCGTTACTATGTGTTCTCCATAGCAGCAGCGAGTTCAGATCTCAAAAAGACAAAATTGAGACCAAACCAAACTTAATGTATGATTAGAAAACATAAGCATTTAGGAATAAGTGTGCATTTTCTAAATAAGGATATTTAAAGATAAAACTTTATAAAGGAGTCAAAGATTACTTGAAACTGACTTTAATGAGCTAATAATATAGTATGTTAACACTTAATTTCACTAAATCGTCTTATTATAAAAATGGGAAATTAACAATTTTTTACTTTATCTATAAAAGGTATAACAGGCGGACAAAATGGATATAGATAATTTAATAGCTGCCCTTCGGTCATATTAATTTCACACAATCATCATTACTGAAATAATGCTCAAGCTTAGTACTGTAAACCCACATTGTATTTACTGTATTTACATTGTAATTTTTTATTTCATTTAATCCTCTATAGGCCCTGCTAGTAAATCATTCATTCATTCATTCATTCACTCATTCATTCATTTATTTAAGTAATTACATTATTCTATTCTGGTTTGTGATGGATCTGTCAAGCTGCCCATGAGGTGAGAATAAACTCTAAATAGGAAGCCAGTGCAGCAATCATACACACATTGACACACTCCGTCTCAACTGGGGCAATTTAGAGTAGTTGAGCCACGTCACTGAACCGGAACATAATGGAGCAGCTTGTAAATATCAATAACATGAAACTATCATGGTGCACCTATGATGTTTTATGAAGTGGCAGAGTCAGAGCGTCCCTCTATACCAAGAACAATGTGCCTCTGATCCTATTACACACTGGCATCTCAGTGTGCCAGCTTTCTCCTTATGTAATATTTATCTTCAGATGAACATTCTCATTTAGCTATCCAGACTAGACCACTCCGCACTGCTCTTTATGGCCAATGTCACTCTGTGCCTGGTGTTCTTTTAGTGATTTTGCTATCATTAAAGTGATAGAAGTAGCGATCTTGCAAGAAAGAAAGTGGAGAAACACCGACCAGAGCATAATGAGAAATAATGGAGAGGACTGAAGAAGTGCAGTAAGACACCTAGATAGCAGAATTGTGCGCGCGTGTGTGTGTGTGTGTGGCTGTGGCTGTGTGTGCCTTACTCAATCCAACCGCATATATGCCTTTGTGCCTGAAGTAAGGAAAGATATAAGACAGGAGCTACACAAGCACACAAATCATTTTACAATAAACAGAATGGCTGTGTTCAGAGTTGGTGGCTTACATTCAAAAAACTGGATCAATATTTATATGGGTAAAGGTCCTTGTATTTATTCAGTCAGATAACTTCATTACTAAGGTTGATTTTCTGCATGGCCTGTTTGGATTTCTTTTTTAATTAACTGAATGTGCTGACTACTTATGACAGTTTTAAGCAAGCTATTTAAGTTGTTGAAATTAAGAATATAATGCTAATATTTATGTTTATTCAATGCGCTCTCATGCTTACTATAGGTAACTTTATTTTATAACTGCAGCAAGGCTTCGGAACAAGCGAGGTCGATGATTGTGATGATGCCGAAATGTGTCTATTAATCTTCCAGCTGAAAAGCAATGCGGATCATCCATGAATTTCCTTCTCCTTCACTAATTTTTAAACATGCCATTTCACTGGTAGCACTCTTAAAATAAACCATTAGTAAACACCCCTTTGCCGAAGTGTATGTTTCTAGCCAACTGTTGGGCAGAGACTGGAAATGGTTAAAAAAAACAAAAACGGATCAGAATCAAGTGTATGATTAACCAATTATACCAAGCTAATGATCATGAATTTCATGTCAGTTAAAACTACTGTTATCTTAGTAGTTGTCTGTATACTAATACTGTCATTAACTGAAACAAAAACAGCTGTGTATGAAGCTCACAACTGGGTGAGGAACAGTCAAGCTATGCTACTAAGGTGAGGTTGTGGAAGTTATGTCACAGGTCGTACACCATGGCAAGAGTGAGCACAGCAACAAGATACAAGGTAGTTTTACTGCATCAGCAAGGTCTCTCCCAGGCAAGCAGACTGGGGTTTCAAAATGTGATGTTTAACTCTTTTAAAGAAGCACAAAGAAACGGAAATGCTGAGGACCCTAGACACAGTGGCCGGCCAAGGAAACTTGCAGCAGATGAAAGACACATCATGCTTACTTCTCTTTGACACTGAAAGATACTCTGCAGTGCAGTCAGCAAAGAACTGGCAGAAACCAGAGGGACCCAGGTGCACCCATCTACTGTCTGGAGAAGTCTGACCACAAGTGGTGTTCATGGAAGAATTGCGAACCAAAAGCCATACCTCTGACGTGGAAACAAGGCTACGCGACTAAACTGCATGAAAACATACAAACTGGGGTGCAAAAATATCAGCATATATAGTTATATTTGGAGGTATATATTGACATAAAAGTTTGGCATTTGTGCATTTACACCCCATTGACTCAAAAACCCCCTCTATAAAATATTCTTTATCAGTTTGTTATACTTCTTGCTTCTTTGGATAAAATAGTTTTACCTAAAACTGCCTAAATGGAGATATCTCATTTTGTAGTCAAACTGTTTATTTTAATACATGTCTAATATTATAATCTGTTACTGAATTCCAGCATTATAAGCACTGCCTGTGGCACTAATTAAGAGTAGAAGATAAGTTAAAGTGCAGAGTGGGATGAAACCAAGAGCTATAAAGGTTACGAGTTCAGACAAGAATGTAATTTATTTTCTAAAAAAAAAAAACATCTGTATACAGCTATTTATATGTATACAGCTATTTATGAATCTATTTATTTGTCTTTATAAAAAGCCTGTAATTGTGTTTGATGGCTATCTTACCAAGACGTAAGCAACCAAGACGGACGTTCATAATAAAGACTGATTTGGAATTCTTTTCCTTTTTTTTTTTGTGGCAGACGTTTAAGAATAATTTTTTTTTTTTTACTTGATTACCCAACATTCTGATATATGTTTCAGTATATGAAGTAAAAAATAATAAACAAATAAATAAACAACCAAACAAATAAATAAATAAAACGCTTCTTGTGTGCCTGAAGAGCAGGTGGTAGGCTGATTGGAGAGCATGAGCCATGCACTGTAAACACAAAAAGATTGAAAAGAAAGGCAGAAAAGATATTAGGAGCTGCTGCCGCCGGCTACGTTAAAGCAATTATCTGCCTTTAGCTTTTTACTGTGCATCCATGAACTGTGCAGAATATCCCAAAGCAGCACAACCTTATAAGTCTGTAATTTAGCCTTTAACTTCAGTTTCTTTCAGTTTCATTAATAAAGCCTACAATGTCCCAACAGACAAGCGATTCGGAACAAAGCTATTTCTTTTCATATTGCTTTATTAAAATATCATCAGATCGCCTAGATGGCTCACCTATCCATGGCAATTTGAAAGCTTTTGTCAAGTAAGCAAAGACAGAGAAATGCAGTTAAAGTGCTGTTTGCACACCTTAAACAAACATCATTGACTGAATGTACTTAGTTACCATTTTTATAGGTATCTGAATATAAGCCCTAATTTAAATTTTACAATCTTGATAGTCTTCTCATTAGTAAATGAAATATTTAATCTCTTCTAGCAAAAGGGCACCTGCTTATTACTAATAATCCATAACACTGTATAATTACTTAAACGAACCATTAAATCACTGACGGCTGCTATCAAATCGAAGATCATGGGCCTCTTGATTGTTCTCATTTCTTGATGGCATCCATGAGCTACGATGTTTCAGCACCACCCTTTCCGAGCCGGTTCTCTCCTGTCCTCACTGACCCTGAGATGAAATGATAAGAGATAGGAGTTTTTGTACCCTGGAGGTTTGATGAAGGGATTAGAACCTCAGCCAGAAGGATTACGGCACTCTCCATCCATACCGATCACTCAGAGACTAGGCATCTGATTTATTAAAGGGCCGAATGTGTAATAACGTGCAAAAATTAATAAACACCCACCCACCCACACCGAGCTGATTTACCAACAAAGAGCTATAGAGGATTTCATCTTTCATATGAGTAAAATACCACACATTGACATTTTGCCGCTTTATGCATTTTTAAAGCAGTCCAGAAAGGCAAGGCATTTATTTTTTTTCTTGTGACTTGAAGATAACAAAAGCTGTTTTCCCTTTCTGGTCTCTCTGGACCTACACAGAGGTGCAAAAGAAATGGGCTGTGTTTATGTAAATCGGTTAATGAGATTCTGAAGTCACAGCTGTTAAATCTGTGGAAGCCCATTTTCATCAGTTGGAAAACATAATAGAACCAAGTTTTAATAATGAGAAAGGTTAGTAAAATTATGCCTTAGGCCAGTTTTAGACTTTAAGATTTTACCAGACTTTTAAGCTTAATTGCTTGTCACGTTGTATAAGATTCCAATAAAATCTTAGATCGAGTCTTTAAAACACTGTGAGGGTTTCACTGCAAAAAGCCATTTTCACTGTAAAAGCCATTTTCAGACTTGTCACTTTGGCAAATTATTTCTTTTATTTATTATTTTTTTAAATGGATATTTCCCCAAATTTCCCCCTAATTTATTCCTGTCCAATTCCCACCCGTCACTAGAAGGGCACTCTCCCGTCAAGGTGACAACTACCAACCAGGGAGGGTGAAGACTATCACGTTTTCCTCTGAGACACGTGACGCCAGCCGACTACGTCTTTTTGAGCTCTTGCTCGCTCGACGTTGGGGACGGTGCGACACACTTGGAGAAAAGCACTGTCTGCCTCTTATACTTGCGTGGGCTTACAGACACCCATGATTGGCTAGTGTCCCTATGATTGATGTGAGACTGTGAGTATGACACCCCATCCCTCAAGAGAGTGGCCAATCTGGTCTCCGGATTCCTGGCTGCGGATGGCTACAGTATCACCTGGGAATCTTCCAACGAATATTTCTCCGCTGTGCCACACAGGAGCTACACTGGCAAATCATTTTCCTCAGGCATGGACATTTGTCTATAACTTACGTCTATAGCTTTGAACAAAAGTAAGGTTTTGGCCAAATACAACAGCGAATGACTTTCGTAAAAAAAAAGAAAGTCAACAGCATCACTATGTCATATGGTCAGTTAAGAAACAGTTGGAAAAAAAAAGCAGCTGCTATGAATGAACTGAATGTGTTTGATGGACTTGTAAATGTGCATGAGCAACTGAAATTTTTGTATCATTTTTAATGTTAATCATGATCTTCCACAATCTTTGTAAATGTAAAAACTCAATAAAACTGCTATCAGCATTTCAGCATGTTATTATTAAAACTCAATCAGCATGTTATTGATACTAAACCGCATGTTTGCATTTTTGCAAAAACAATCACAGTACGGTTTATTAATTTTGACAAAATTTTATATTACAGTAGGTGGATTTACAGTGTTTTGGAAAATAATACAAAAAAAAAACACTGATATGACCAAAACAATTTTGACAACATATATTGGCCTCTGTGCCTTTTTATACCCTTGTGACTCAAAGAAAGCATGCATAAAATATTCTCTATCAGATTGTAATACTTTTTGCATCTTTTATTAAACATTTTTACTCAAATCTGCTGGAATGGATTTATCTCATTTTTTGCAGTGAAAGCCATATTATGTATGTTCTCCATGTCGAATTACAGTACATGATGATGGTCAGCTAATAATTAGACCTTGTACAGAAAATGGGCTCGCATACAGTATACACAAATATTTACCAACATGAACTTGAGGTAGGCAGCACGGTGGTGTAGTGGTTAGCACTGTCACCTTGCACCTCCAGGGTCCGGGTTCGATTCCCAGCCAGGCTTAATTCCCGTCTCTGGACGGAGTTTGCAGTCTCCCCGTGCTTGGTGGGTTTCCTCCCACAGTCCAAAGACATGCAGGTTAGGCTAATTGGCATTCCCAAATTGCCCGTAGTGTGAGTGTGTGTGCCCTGCGATGGATTGGCACCCTGTCCAGGGTGTACCTTGCCTCGTGCCCTAAGCCTCCTGGGATAGGCTCCAGGTCTGCGTGACCCTGAATACAGGATAAAGCGGTATAGACGATGAGTGAGTGGACTTGAGGTAATGAGGTCTATTATCAAGACTCATTTTCATTTCGCCATTGCTACTACTGTATCTATGACTGTCTATTGGCAAAACGTCCTCTGACTGTTGCCTTTTAGCTGAGTGTCGTAGGAGCAGTCACGCTCTAAAACCTACTGTATGTCACTGGCTATCTTCCTGGCAAAAAACTGGTCACCAGTAAACCATCAGGTTACGCTTTTAACACTGCAGACTTGCAGAGATTGCACAAAAAATGCGCAGTTTTTATTCGGTGAAAGCAACTGCGACCTACGGTATCAAGTCAGCTGTAATAAACGCATGAGAAAGTCAATGTTTACACCTTCATTGCTGAAAAGATTGAAACAAAGTCTATAAGAAAATATTTTCAGAGGTTGTGGGTGGTGAGGAGAAAAGGCAGGAATTCAAATGCTGATGATGGATATCATTCATGGTCAGCTGTCTAAGACAGAAAAATTAGCTGTCGATAAGAGTGACATAGGAACTCAGGAAGATGGCCGATAGCGCTTTCCTCTGATTTTCCACCATGTTCAATTGTCCTGTCCTGTCCATCACCGGTAGTTTAAAAAGGAGAAGCCTAATTTTCACCTTTCTTTTCTAACAGATGTCTGATTTAAAAAAAAGTGCTAGGTAGTTAAGAAAACAATGGGTTTAAATTGAGTTTAATAAGATATTTACCTAATATCATAATGCAATGTAAATATATACACTATACATACTTCCCTCATCTATATACTCTTTTTTCTTGTTTTGTTTATACTGTATTATATTATGAACAGATTTTCAGTGTGACTCATGGGCGTTATTTTTCGCTTCTCAGTTTCAGTCTTAATTTTTAAGGCGCGATCTAACCTCAGCTGGTAGAAACTTACAGCACATTCTCCTATTTTGCATAGAACATTATTCACGCAATTACTTTTTGTAAATCACCTCTGAGACGCCCACCAACTGTGTGGACACAAATTAGTACTCATTATTTGGTATATCAGTAAATAGGCTGACGCTGAAGTCTCTTCTAACTGCTGCAAAATCTCAGTCTCATTACAGAAAGGAGAAAATGTGCAATGTGTCCATTGTAGTCGCCTATCCAGCACACACACACACACACACACACACACACACACACACACACACTGACCAGTGAGAAACCATTTGGCTGCTTACAAGGAATTTCCTTTCTGATCCACCATGCAATCAATGGCATCTGTGAAGCATGCTTAGCCAAGATTCTTAAGCTTGGCAAAAAAAAAAAAAAAAAAAAGTTTACTGCTGACCCATGGCATGTGTCAAGGCAGGTGGGTGTGGACTAGGGTGCTGTGAGACCCCTTCCCCTCCCTGTTCCCTTCAGCCTAATCCGGATAGACGGTAAGGCACTATGTGCAGAGTGTGAGATAGCTAGAGGATGAGATGTCAGCAACTGTAAACCCTCCTGATCTCACAAACAGGGGCATGACATCACCGGCCAAGCCTGCCATGAGCTTTTGCGGATGGAGATCATTTTATAGCAGAAATGTAAAGCAGATATAGCTTTAAATTGTTTTATTTTTATATTAATCTAGCTTTCTGAGCTATATTTACAGACTATACTTATAAATTAATTTTTGATCTTTCCGCTTTACACTTCAGAGCAAATTTACATTAAATAGACTTGTGTACCATGTTTAAATTTAATAGTTGATAGTGTATACAATGTGAAATTGGATACACATTAATCACAATGCAGTGTGTTGAAACAAACAACTGTTTAATCTTGCAGCTAAATAGGTTGTGCCTATTCAAACAGCATCTTAAGATAATTACAGACCAATTCAGAATTCTTTTCCTAGGTATAAAGTCTAATCCAAGGAAACAAACAGCCGTTGAATGATGTTTTAAGCAAAATTTAAGCATCTTAATTATCATTTAGTATAGCAAGGTTTACAGCTCTGTAAATGTGTTTAGATCTCTATTCATTGCTTCATCTCAACACCTCATTTCAGACCAAATAAGTAGAAAATATTCAGGTAAGGGTATATCAGGCCGATACTATATGCTAGTGTCATCACACAAAACACAATTTATATAGGATCTGACATGATTGACATATTTTCAGATCTTTGTTGAGGCTGGGGCTATCGACAAATATGTCCAACTCAAACCGGGTGAATGAAAGTCAAATTTCTTGTGAATGAAAGAGCAAACTGATTGATGAGATTCCTAGCCACACAAAAAGATTTAAGAAGAACACAGCAAGACTTAAAAAGGACATGCATTTGTGAATGACAATGCCGGCTGAGATGGCTCAGAGCCCACTCCAGTCATCCCTGTGAAAATTTAGCCTATGGAATGCCTGACCATTGAAAATCAACAGATAACTTGTCACCAACTTGTGGATGAGGATTGTGATCTGTCTCCGGGAACTGAACATACATTATTTATTTATTTATTTAATGTTATTTTTCTCTAAATTTTTATTTCTTTAATTTTATTTTTTCCTGTCTAATATAATTTTTTCCTAATCTAATTTTTTTCCTTTCTTCCCGGTAAATTAATCAGAGCAACTGTATAACCAAGACAAAGCAATTTTCCTCTGGGATTAATAAAGTTCTTGAATCTTCATTCACAAACACCACTTGCACATTACACGCTCTCGGTTGGGAGTTACTGCCATATCGCCCAAACAGTCTTGAACTAGTTCCAAGCCATATCCACCCATTTGGGTCATTAAAGGAGTTCCTGTGAGGCCAGCATTTCAGATGTAAAGCAGGTGGTCCAATTATGGCTCTAGTGTACTGAGGAAACCTTCTACATTTATGACATCCAAACACTAGTGAAATGCTGGGATAAGGGATCATGACTGTGTTCTGTTATTCTGCACAATCAAAAATCCCTGTTGGGTTTGAACACATGACCATATTTAGTGTATGCCCTTACTGACTGACACAATACAATATGTGACATACAGTAAGCCTTACTCCAAAATTTGTTTCTATTGCAACTGATATATAAGAACCGTATATACTGTATTCACTGCCACATATCTAGACCTCCTTCCTTATGGCAACTTTTGCTTCCAATTCCCAAACTACTACAGTACAGTGATACAATACTAAAAAAGCCAGGTTGTCCCATTTGCCTGGGGTTTGTATTGCCTGTTATTAGCTAGGTAATAAAACAAAATAATACCACATGAAAAGAGGCACATTTAATACCACACATTCAAAGAGAAAGTATGTCTGGCCCTGTGGGGGGAGTATAATAAATGATCTGAACAGTAAAAAAAAACTGCACAGTTAATGTTTTAACATAGTTTTCAACTACCTGTTATATAAACTGTTAAATGGTTCCACACAGTTCACAATTTCACTGTTCAAATTGCTACTCAAAATGTCAAGTGCAGGAGAGCAAAACAAACCAACAGCATTTTAAGCCTCTGTGCAATTATCATTAGCATTAACATTAGTTATAAAGGTGTTGGATTTAACACTTTCTTTTTTTTGGCCTATTTTATGTTGTTTTTTTGTAAGCTGAAAAAAGAAAAAAACACTGGCATCTCTAATATTGATGTTTGAGCTATGTTGATGTTTTATTTAACTATTTAATTGATGTCTTATTTAACTGTAGCTATGTTTGAAAATATAGAAACATCAGTTAAGAGAAGAGCACGAGGGAAAACATTTCTAATATGAGATGGGGTCTGGAGATTAATATTAGACAGTTCAAAATAAGAGTGCACTGTCAATCATTGCTATTTAATATTTAGCAGTTGCAGTTTTGGAGTTGATATGACCCAGCTGTCTAGCTATTACAATTTGGCCCTTTTCACAATAGCTACATTTTCAATATCTCGTTATAATGGCGAATGAAAGTGGGTAGAATATATTCTTCTTCCTGATGTTGATGTGTTGGGAGCAGAAAATATAGGCAAGTGGTAGCATTTGAGTGACTTTGATAAGGGCCAAATTGTGATGGCTAGAGGACTGAGTCGGAGCAAGTCCAAAACTGCAGCTCTCGTGGAATGTTCCTGGTCTAAAGAGGTCAGAACCAAGAACGGAAAACCGGTGAACTGGCGATGGAGTCATGGTCAAAAATTATGCACATGGGGAGTGAAGGCTGGCCCGTGTAGTTGATCCAATAGAAGCGCAAGTGTAGACGTCGGAACACACAGTGACAGGTGTGCATGGTACACTGGTATGGTGGCGAAAGGGGGACCTACTCAATATTAGGCAGGTGGTCATAATGTTATAGCCGATTGGTGTACAGTGTATTGCTTGATCACTGGTGTACAGAATATTACATTTTTAGCATTTTACAACTTACCTAGTGAATTACGCCCTACTGTAAATCAGCCTAAAAAAACAAAGGCATTTGCCTTTATCATGTGACAACCCATGGATGGGAGGGGTCTCTTTTACAATAATAATGTCTCCATAGAAAGTGCATGACGACTCACTGAATGGGTAGGTAGAAATAAAAGTGAAGTAAATTATATTGTATGGACTTTACAGTCACCAGATCTTGACCTAATTGCATACGATCTGATATACACCACCATCTTTAAAACATCATCTGAAGATGATGTGGAAGATCTTATTGTACAAATGGAAGAGTGAATTAAACTTGGCTAAGTTTTGGCAGTATTTAACTATATTTACTTACAGTCCCTTTGTTT
>JAOTRS010000036.1:27532193-27542861 GCA_028565755.1 Dinotopterus cunningtoni
AGCCTGCAAATATTTTTCTGTACAGTATTAACTCCGTAATTTAAATCCTGAGCGATTTAAAAAATATATAAATAAAAAATACAATAAAATCCTATAACTCAGAAACATAAATAAAGGCAACACTTCAATGTGTGACTCAAATTTTTCTTAGAAAGTGCACAGGCATTTACTATGCCTTATGCGTAGGAAAATAAAATAATATGAAAGAACGATAAATCTGTTAAAATAAGCGATGTTGACAACTACTCAAAATATGAACATTGATGTAACATTTGAACTTAAGATATTAGTATAATATATTTATTTAATGCACCCCTATTGTGTGTTAATGCATGGGAAAGTTGCTACTGTTTGTTCTGCCTAAAAGTATAAAAGGAGCACAAATTACTATTTGTGTAGAGGAATCTGTGGTCCCATCTGCGGAACTGAATCCCATCAAGCTTTAGATGAGTTTGTACGAAATTAGATTGCTCTAAGTCATCATCTGTGAGAAATGTCTATGATGGCAAATGCCAGCTTTATGGGCTTCCCTTGTTCCTCCGAAGCATCAGCTTGAGCTTTAAATATAATCCTCATGGCACACAAATGTAATGCATTTATCTTCAGGAGTGCATCCTTAATTAATTAAAATACACACTCACACACACCCACACTCTCTCTCCTTCTCTTCATCTTCCTCAGACCAAGCATCACTGTATTAAAACAACAACCACCAATATACAGCAGTGAGAGAAAGTACCAACCTGTGGACATGCCGAAGAATAAAGAAAAACACTTAATGTAAGCAACTCTTGCATTTTATTGACTCTTGATGTTTGTTTTTTATAAGACCATAAATACTGTATGAGAAATTAAAATGGCACTTCAGGCTAAAACTGACACGTCTATTATAGTTTGGAGAGTCCATGAGGCCAGCAAAAATTACTGGCACAAGGTATATAGCAAATTGAGACAGCAAGAGATTACATTGAACAGGAAAAAGGTGGCAGAATATGTGTTTGAATTTCTGAAGGTTTATTAGCTAGTTGTCTTGGCCTAGACTCATTTTGTGATTGTATTTGTGACTGAGTTAGTTTAGAGTGTACTTATTATGATGTAACTAAGCTAGTTTAAAGAGACTGTCACATAAACCTAAGCTTAAAATATGTTATTTAGTAATTTTTTTAACTGAATATCTTGGTGTTATGGCACTTTTACACAATGCATAGAGCTGATGTTATACGTTAGTAAAACTAGTCAATGCTTTCATTAATCGTCTCTGGTATGATTTTACTTGACGGCTATTGCTAGAATTATTAGTAGATTTAAAATGATCATCAGCAGTACAACACTAGTCTAAAGAGTTCCAGGTTTGGGGTTATGGTCATTTGGAAACTATTTTTTTTATTATTTCATTTAGCCAGTGTCTCATTGCTGGTATTCATGGTACACCATAGTGCCTAAGTAAGCTAAATCTTTGTTCAGCTAGCTTGCCACTTCCTATTCTACTTTGGCTAATATATCACACACACACACACACACACACACACACATAGCTCAGCTCATAGATTTTATCAGGATAAAGCTAACATATAATCAACTTAATGTGATCTTCTGATAATGCAATGCTATACTGCTCTATAGTGTTAGCAAAGTGAGCAGTTTTGCTAACGTGTGGACATCGATATCCTATTTCAACTCATAACCTTTATGTACAGGATGAGAACGGATATTGCTCAGACTTCTGCAACAATGAGCAATGAGTTCGTACACAATGAGAATATTGCACTGCCTTGATTAATTACTTGAGAGAATAAAAGCAACAAGAACATTCAAATCTTAATTTGTACGTTAACGAAAAAGAACACAGATGCTGTTGTTTAATGATTCTTACTTAATAGGCCAGTGAATATGCTTTAAGATTTCTGGAAACGAGACAAGATGACAGCAGACTCCGGTATTAATAATATATGGGCTTGTATTGTAACTTTCATAACTCCTAGTTATTAGCGCGCTAAAAAATAAGCTCGCAATCTACACGCAGACAGTGAGTCGAGCTATCCTCAAGCTACAGTATGTGGAAAGTATGATCCTTCGCTTGATGTCACCTTGATGTATGACTGTAAGACTCAACACATTTAATGGGGCCATAAAAGGCATGGTTATTCTGCCAGGCCTGATAATAATAGACTTACAGCGCCATCATCAACATAGTTATGGTTTAAAGCTTGCCAATCAATCCGTCCAGCAAGGGTGTGTTCATAAGCCTTGACCTAATGGCTAGACTGAAGCACCAATGCCATGTGACCTCAATTCCAACTCCAACTTGGGAGCAAAAATGAGTCTATTCTGAGGTCTGCACTGCTCTGAGCTAATTAGTGCAGTACAGGTGTGAGCGTGCTGATGCACCAGTACGTGATTTTTGTAGAATTACGAGTGAGATGAAAAATTCTGCCTGAAATACAATTTTAGCAGAGGCACCAGTGGCAGTAAAGGTGACAAATCCAACACAGAGAGCTTTCTATTATCTTCTGAGCTGTTAGCAATGTGATATATCCTGGCATTTGGGCTATGTGTGGCAGTATGGAGGGGTGATTAATATTAGGATTGAATATCTCTCTCCCTCTGATCAAGTGGGGAAGGGAGGGTCTCGTGAACTGGATGCTGCAGCTATATTTACCCCGTTAAAGTGTGGCTGCACATCACGTTGGGATTCTGTTACATTCGAGGCACTCATACCCTCACCCCTTTAATGAACGCACATACACACAGGGCACAATTCTTACACTCTTGCCAATACCCAAAGGCCTGATCATAGAGAGCAAGGATGCTAAAAGCAGAGATGCTGGCACTAATGAGGACCAGGATGACAGTCCATCATTCTGTTAAAGGATCAACAAGCAAACCATGACAAGCTTCAGCCGGTCTTACACTTTTTGCTGGATGGTGCACTTTCTAACAACCCAAACCAAGCAGTATTATCTCTTCTCAGCTACAATTGTTGGTGCCCGCTCTAACAAGCTTATAATTTACAACGAGATTTTCAACTTTTAAATGCTACTTGCTTACCTGATAAATGTGAGCCCTGAATCTATTCCGGTGGGACGGTCAGATTATTTGTAGCCTAGAGTGTGTTAGACAATGTAACATAAGACACGCTGAACAGTCTTAAGACCTCTTCTGCCCTCTAGTGGCTGGATTTAAAAACTAAAACCCTAGAAAAGACGTCAGTGCAGTCTTATTGATTTAGACTCAGCCAGCACAGTCTTATGACTGACATGAATAAATGACCCAGGGGGAAAAAATGTGCCTCTACACAGATATCAAATGGACTGCCACTGGGTTTTTAAATTTCCCAGACTGCACTGTACGGGTACAGCAGTTACAGAACAAATCCTGACAAATATTTTCAGTATCGATTTTATTGCATATTCCACAAGCAGTGCCACTACATTATTCTTTACAGGATACATGACAGTGATCAGTCGGACACACCTGCTGAAGAAAAGAGCAAGACTAAGCAGAAAAGAAAGCTTTTTACTTTAGCTGATTTAAACTCTAAGGATCTGATAACTCTGTACTTACAATAACTACTATGGACACAAAACTGCTTAGATTTTAAAATGGATTCCCAAAACCAACCATATCTACTAAATGTATTTGCCTACTTATTTGCCTGTTTGAATATCTATATATCTAATCTAATCTATCTATCTATCTATCTATCTATCTATCTGTCTGCCTGTCTATCTGTTTATCCATACACCTCAATCCATCTTCCAATCTGTCCTATACTACTTGTTGCTATCTACACTACCTGTTTGTCTGTCCTTACATGTCTGTCGATATATTGTACGTGTATGCATCTGTGCATGTTTAGGTCTGTCAATCAATTAATCAATCAACCTGTCTGTTTATTAATCAGAAAATTAATTAATGAAATGAAAGCAATCAATCATTGTGCCTGTACTATTATTCTGTCTATCTATAGATCCACCTATTTATCTGCCTGTCCATCCATCCATCACTCTAAATGCCTGTCCATAGATATACTGTAACTGTCGATCTATCTGTCTGTCTGTACATCAGTTAATCAGTCTATCTATCTATCTATCGATCTATCTATCGATCTATCCATCGATCTATCTATCTATCTATCTATCTATCTATCTATCTATCTATCGATCTATCTATCTAAGCCTGCCAATCTCCCTGTGGGACTGTACAATTGATGTGTCTGTCCATCTGCCTGAACATCTGTCTGTACCTTAGTCAGTCAATGAACCAACCATTCTATCAATCTATCAATCAATCTGTCTGTCTGTGTATTTATGTCTGTCTATGTTTGTCTATTTATCTGTTGTATGTGTAAAATTATGTGTATGTGTATATGTCTGTCCGGTTCCCTTTATACATGTCCCTCTATCTATGTGTCTCTACATCAATGTATCTATCTACCTGTCTATCTTACTATCTATCTGTCCATCCACCTTTTTGTCAAGCCATAAGAAAGAATATTACACTTTCTCTTAGTTGATTCAATTAGTACAAATAGCACCACATAAATAGCACCACGAAATCCTTATTTAATCTCTCAAAAGTAAATATTTATCTAAACGAACATGTCAGTGCCATAAGAATGACAAAAGCTTGTGACTACAAACAAGATAGTAAAAATGATTAGCCATGTTGTCAACATTACCATGTACCCTGTAAGTATTTCCTGATTAAGGATTTGATGACAATGATTGATAACGCACAAAGCTGCATTTTTTTTTCTGCATCAGTTTCAAGCGCTACAAAGTTTGACATTACTGTATGTGGGAGACTGATTGCAAGAGATTAAACAGGATTCATATTTTATTTTTTGCACTGTAATTGGTTGAAAGACAATGTGTCAACTGTTTTATAGCACTGCATAGGACGGAGGGAAAAAAAAAACAGACCTACAAAACAAACATAGGAAACAGCACTTAGGAAAGGCATAATATGGGGAATTTCAATGCATTTCTTTCTACACCTCCTGACTGTCAGGCCACAGATTTTCATCCAGATCATCACAACAGATATCTTTCCTTGCACTACAGCTCAGAAAGAATTTTTCAGGATGTCTTATCTAGCCTCTGCAGGCATCTGCTGTGATGTCATCACATGCTGCATCCATGGCAGCCGCCTATTTTAGAGAACGGGTTGATCATTGGTTCAGTTAACGCTTCAAGCATTCCCTATCTTTGGTGAAAGTCAAGATTTATATCTGTGAGCAGTTCATCAATCTGGGACACATTGTAGAGGTGTAGGAACTGTCTAATAGAAATATAGAATATATAGTATAGAAAATATGCTTGGCAGATTCTGACAACTAGGTCAACCATTTTGTATGTAATGCACTGTCGCCTTGCACTTCCAGGGTCTGGGTTTGATTCCCACCTTGGGGTCTGTGTGCATGGACAAACACTAAGTCAAACCTAATCAAACCAAGACATGTTCTGTGTTTGTACCTTCCTGCTTGAGTTACAATTGAATTAGTGTACACAACACTAATGTACATGTGCTTAGTGGGTTTCCACCGAGTCCTCCGGTTTCCTCCCCCTGTTCAAAGGCATGCAGATTAGGCTAAATGCCCGTAGAATGAGCGTGTAGGTGTGTGTGTGTGCCCTGCAATGGATTGGCACTCTGTCCAGAGTGTACTCCATCCTGTGAATACAGGATAAAGCACTTTAGACGATGAGTGAGTAAGTGAGTGAGTGAGTGAGTGAGTGATAAGTGAGTGACTTATGCAATGAAGTGATGTTTTCAGGGGGTAAGACTACTCAACAGAGAAGCAGCATAATACATTTAGATCAACATGAAGCAGATGTGTACATAACCATTTACATGACTGTCCCAAAGCATTTATGATTTACTCAAAAGAATAAGACATTGATTTTAGGATGTACACAAGCCACTTGAATGTGCTACCAAAGCAACTAAATTGAAAAACTTGCAGATTAGGCTAAATGTGGTTGTATTATCTACAGCCACTAGATGGAGCCAATCACATGCACCAAAGTCCATTTTCCATTTATTAACCCTCCATAAACAATGTGAGTAAAAGACAGCTGTATAAAAACAATGTACATTAGAAAAATTCCTCATATCCATCCTTCTCTAACCATATGATCCCACCTGACCCATATGCTTTCAGTGTTTACAGTGAATTAATGTGTAGAATGCATACACTATACACCCGTTAAGACTGTTGAAAGTTTTTGGTTGGCCTGATCAGAAACATGTGCTCTCCTGGGAAACACAGTGATGGGACAACAACCCTATATTAAGGATAAAAGGTTAGCGAAGGGTCATCTTGGAGAGACGGGAATAGAAGCAGTGCATGCAGAGGGTCGAGCAAGACCGAGCGCAAATGTGGTCTTCACTAATCCTGAGTCTTATCTAATCAGCTTTCCTTTCACAGTCTGTGATTCTCTCATGCAGGAGTCAGTGAGGGGGAAGAGAGACCCTTCATCTAAGTAGTCGGCACACACATGCACACAAACATTAAATCAAGCCTAATCAAACCAAGACATGTTCTGTATTTGTACCTTTCTGCTTGAGTTGCAATTAAATTAGTTTACACAACACTTCTATGTATGTCTTCAACAATGGAAAAAAAAATTATATCACAGCACTGTTGAATTATTGATCAAAAGATGTTGATCACTTTCTATAATTACACAGATGAACATATACTAATTGCCGTGGTGAAGCGTGTATAAACTCCAGGATAAAAGGACAAGTTGTTCCTTTTAGTTTTTTGACATGTTAAAGTCTTGGTTAGGATGTGGACCTTTAATGTTGGTAACATAAAGTGGATTTTTGGTCTTCAAGAGATAGTAAAAAAGGAAAAAACAAAGGAAACACCAGTTTACATCGGTAATGAAAGGAAAGAACATTAAATGCAACTAAAACTACTTCTTACTCACTAAACTAAAAGCTCACGTAACTTTCTGTTCTCTAAACGAACCCATTCTGAACCAATTTCGTTTTTAATAAGCCCTGCCTCATTTTCGAGCTTCCCTTCCTTCCTTAAAATCAGTTCTAGCGATCAGACACGTCATCTTGCCCTCAGCCCTCAACTGAGCAGTCAGATTAAGAGCCGAGATTAGAAGGGATGGGACGTGCAGCTGCTGGCCAACATGTGTCTAACAACCGAGACTCGAAATCTGTGGGATAAACTTTGGGCTCAATCTTAATTGAAACAGACCATGAAACTGACATAGGGGTTCTTTGGTCCCCAACAAGGCAAGCTATCCCTTTGCCGTGAGGTAACGGACCTCGTGCGGATTACACAAACCTCACTAAGACTCGGAAGAGGTGTTGTAATGAGGTGGCCAGGTGATAATTGGTGCGCTATGAAATTAGCACTGGTTGAAAGTCAAAGCACAGCAGCTATGAGTTTACCCTCCTCTAACACACGACATTCACACTAATCACATGATGGATAATTAACTAATAAGCTCAATCATATGTGGGAAAACACTAGACTGTATAGTGCCTGAGTTCCCCAAAGCTCAAGATGAAGATTCTTGAGTCAGACTCAGAAGAAAACCTAAGCAATAATGTATAAGGCACTACTTTCGGCATGTGCGGACCAGTTATGAGTTGGATAAATACAGATTTGCGAACCAGGCAAAAAGGAAAGATTCACAATGCAAGCGCACCCTTTTTGTGAAAGCAAGTACAATGAAAACATAGAGCAGACTAAATAAATGACCTGTTTTTTTAGGTTTATTTAGGAAAATATGTATAAAAGCCAAAGGTTAAACCCTGTCTCTTAATGTAATTAAGCCTTGCTTAAGAGAAAAAGCAAAACATCATGAAAGCCAAAGTAAGTAAAATCATAATAAACTCATAAAAGCATGGAAAAGCACTAAAACCAAGTCCAATGCAAAACTGAATATTCAATATTTTTCATATACAATGTAAAATAACTGCATTTCATGCCAATACAACAGAAAAGCATTTAATTAACTTCACAGCCATTAAAAACCATCAGAGGGCAGAGCTAATTTACCCCTTAATCAGGCATGACTTGAAGACAATAACACCACTGACAGATTCAAGCCTGAGGCTCAAAAACCCCACCATATCTAAACCCTCACAGTATCTTCCAGGCACACAAGCACATATGTGTACCTCATTTAAGAAAATTATGTACATACAGTATAAATAGGAAGGGGCCTGGGGTGAAAAAAATAAATGGCACTATTTATAATATTATTTCTAGCAATTTACGCAAGTAACTCAACGTGAAAATTAAATTATTCGGACGGAGTGATTCTTGAACACGATTCAGAAACCCACATGGCAGGAAACCTTCAGTTCTGTTCCATTACACGCTGCTAATAAAACATCTACAAGGTTGCGCGGTCACCGTGGGTTTTGGCATTTGAAAAGAAAACATTCCTCCTTCTGACAAAGAAAAACACAATTTACTGTATTTCCTCTCCAGAAAATAGAGCTACATGAGGAGATGTCGACTTAAGTAGAAACTATACCAAGTGCTAATGTATGTTCCTTGCTACAGACATGTGACTCTGCTTACTTGCAGAGGTCATAAAGCCAATGACAGATGTAAAGTATTGAGAAAACAAGCTTGGCAGGTGTAGTACTATTAACTAACTAAACCCTGCGGTGACAGTTTGCTGCATTTGCTGTACATCACCTACAACTGATTATATATCTTACTGAAATCAATCCATCCTTCCATTGTCCAAACTGCTTGTCCTCCATAGGGTCATGGGAGACCTGGAGCCTATCGTAGGAAACTCAGGGAACAAGGCAGGGTACACAGCAGGGAAGAAACACACATGCTCACACACCCAATCATATACTACAGGCAAGTTGAAAACACCACATGTCTCTGGACTCTGCAAGGAAACCTGAGTATGTAGAAAAAAAACACCAAGCACTGAGAACACAAGCAAACTCCATACAAACACAGAGACGAGACTCAAACCCGGCGACAGCGCTAACTACTAAGCCACTATGCCACCTTGCTTGCTAAATTGACAAAATAAAAAAAAAACACGAGCACAGTCTATAAGCTATGTTGTGTAATAATTTCATTTAAAATGTATTCAAAACACTTAAATTAATACAAAATAGTGGTAGATTTTTTTTGATACTCGTATTTTATTTTTATTTAAAAGTTCAATCCATTTAGATTTTGTTTTAAAAAATATATATACATTATATATATAGTTTTAAAGACAGCAGACAGCCCATAAAAAATACAGTAAGAAAAAACTACTTCCATCACAAATGTGTTACTTCCTGTTCAGCTCAGATCATGCTTGCTAGTGATGGTGAAATCCATCTCTCCGTGCGACAAAGTTTGATCTATGATCCCTTTACGCATTACTAGCTACAATGTTCCTTAAGTACCTGTGGTGCAACTGAAATCTGACACATCGTTAGTTTTAAACTCTCAACATATGGTTTATGACTGACTTTACACCCTCACTTGCGTTCAGCTAGTGCAACTGGTTGCTGCTGGTGCCTCGAGTAAATCACACCTTTAGGATTTCAGCGCATGTTTCCACTTGTTTTAGCTGGCCTAATAAGCAGATAATTACTAGCCCTTCGAGACGCCGCTTAATATTTTCTGAGTAGGTCTTTTTGTGCACTGAGCGTAATTTGCTCCCAAAGGAGAGGGATAAATGCTGAAAAGCAGGGCAGTTGTTTCTAACTGCCAGTGACACAGTGTCACAGAGACTGGCCAACCAGAGGCATGTCAACTAGTCTACCACACTCTCATACTCAGCAGCTCCAGGGAAACCTGCTGGCTGTGAGCCATTAACACAACTTACACGTGGGAGGACTGAAAATAACCATTATAAAGAATGACCCTGATACAATCTTAGCAAATTGACCCTGAAAGCACTCTTTTTCAAGGACTACACACTCTGACAAACAACTTGCTGTGAATAACTCTTACGTTTAAGAGTTTGACTAAATTAATCTGTGGATAACTAAACACATTTGTTCAGATCAAGGGCATAACCTACAAACTTATCATGTGACAAACAAAATATTCAACAAAAACAGATGATGCAAAATGAAAACCATGGGCCAAAATCAAACCATTCCATTAACCAATAACTAAAAATCATTTTAGGTCTTTACCTTACCACTCTAATGTCTCTGACCAGCTTCAGTGTGGAGGAAGATGTAATGATCTGGTAGATGTGATGGCCTGCCCTGTTAAGTAAAGAAAGCAGTTAAAATTTATTTTTAGTGAACAGGAATAAAAAGAACATTTATAGCAAAAGCTTATAAAGAAATCACATCAAAATTTATTTTTAGGTCTCCTGCTATGTTTATTTATAGTTTTTTTTCTTTGGGCTTTGTCTCTTTTATCTTGTCTCTTTTTAGGGTTCACCACATTATATCATTTGGACCACAAGGTTGGTTTACAGGTAAATATAAAACACCATAATTCACAGCGAAATAGATTTAATAATTTTTGAGGCATTCATGATGGTTTGGATCTACACATACTGCTCCTGAGCTTCTAGTGATCCAGACCCCCCTTTGTCCTCGGCACCTGCTGATTCATCCCTATGCTGAACTAGACTCCATGATAACTTGGACAACTTTTGTTATACTGAACTTCCAGCAGCCTAACACATGATGTCGTTATATAATTTC
>JAOTRS010000036.1:27598862-27609524 GCA_028565755.1 Dinotopterus cunningtoni
GAGCTGATACTACTTTTTCTAATATTTTTGATATAAAGGGAAGGTTTGAAATCGGTCTGTAATTTGTTATTTCATTCTCGTCCAAATTAGATTTTTTAAGAAGCGACATGGGAGACTAAAGCTGTCTTTCCAGTTGATCTTATTACTGTCTAGGAAATAATGCAGAAATCTATTTTTAGATTTTCTTATTATTAACAGCACTATATAGGAAGCTTAGTCATACATGGAGTCTTATTTTTCACACTTGGGAGTGCAGGATGTTTGGCATCGCAGCCTTGAGGGGGTGTGTGTGGGTCTGGAGGCATGTAAGCCTTATAAGGATCCAACAAATGCTTCATGGTATGTCACTCTGATTGTACTGCATTGGACAGGAGTGGAAATCACTTCATTGTTTTAAACTATAAATAGATTCTCACCCAGTTAGATGACCAGACTTTAGGGTTATAACATGAGGCATCACTGGCTTCAGGCAAATATTACACTGCATTATGACTGTATCTGATTAAATAGAAGTTGATTTTCCTCCCTGAATATTATTTTAATATCTAATTTTTATGACTGTTAGTCAAATGGTTTGATTCAAGTGTTGCATTTGAGCAAGTCTCTTAGTTCAGAGTTGCTCCAGGGGGCACTGTATAAGCAGGCATTTATTTATGAGCAATCTGATTTGAGCAAAGTATTACCACTTATTTGTGTGGCAATATAGGAGATCTTCCAAATGTCAATGTGGCTAAATACCTGCACCTTCAAAAAGCCTAAAAATCAGATTTTAGGTCTAAAAGAAATGTAAAACAGGTAATTACATTTCAATAATGCATGAAAAATTATACTCATTATTTATTCTTATGCTTACAGCAAAGACCTGAAAAGGGACAGTTAAAAGGAAGATACAGAATTGCCTTTAAGCTATGAAGAAAGAATAAAGATACAGGTATGTTATTTCTATATTTATTCTCATATGGGCTGATATTTATTCTTATTTATTCTTATTCTATAAAGGCCGCATGTTGGTGTAGTGGTTAGAACTGTGGCCTCGGACATCCAGGGTCGAGGGTTCCAGTCTTGCCTTTGTGTGTGAAGGTCACATGTTCTCCCTGTGCTTGGTGTGTTTCCTCTGGGTACTCTGGTTTCCTCCCACAATCTAAAGACATTCAAATAATGCTAAATGGTGTTTCCAAATTACCTGTAGTGTGTAAGTCTAGATGCCAGTCTATACCTAGATAGACTGGCACCCTATCCAAGATGTACTGTACCCCGCCTGGTGGCCCGAGTCCCCTGGGACAGGCTCCAGGCCTCCCACGACCCTGTACAGGAGAAGAGGTTTAGAGAATCAGTGAATGTATTTATATGTATATAGAATTGTATTACATTTCACTGATTAATTTATTCTTTTTTAATAACATTTAATAGCATTCACGAAATATGGGTTGTGCACTGGTTCACCCATGGCTTTAACACAACAGCATCAGCATCTAGTCTGATGTACTGTAAAACATATGCATTAGAAATACTGTGCACCTCCCAAGAGTGGGTTGCAGACATGACACACCTCAAAACCTTAAACTGCCATTAAAGCATTAAAGTATTTTATTACATATAATTAAAGCAGTAGTATTTTAACTGCATTTGCATTGCAGGCCATTAGGACCACTTCCATCCTTGTCAAAAGGCATGCTAGCTTGCTTTCATGCAACAATATTACATCTTAAGTCAAATAAAAATTTTGTAAAGGTTTATTTTATTTGTTTAACATGGTATCTTTGGTTGAACTGAAATTTAAATAGCCAGAATGTTTCTTGTGAGTGTGATACAGACAAAAGAAAAAACGATTTTATTTCAGCCTGTAGTTTTTAAAACTTTATATAGAAGAACAGGACATACTGTAATGTGACTATGTGAACAGTTTTCCCAGGCTACCACACATAAAAAAATCAGAATAACTTTCAGTTCTTTTGCCTTCAGAAAACTTTAAGTTATTTGTGAGAAATTGCAAGGTGGCATACAGTTTCTCTTGGGCTATCCTATTATATACAGTGCACCAGTTTTGTAGTGGGAATACCTTTTTATTATAAAACTCCCAATTCTCCATGAGCAGGAAGTGTTTGCAGATACCAGATTTTGCAGAAATGGTTCGAGTGTGACCCATGTAGAAACAGTATAAACATAAATTATAGAGAAAAGCATGCCTAGATGGTCATAGATTGTCAGTCTTAATTAATTTCGCAATCCAGAAAGTTGAAATAACAACAAATAATAAGAAATGCAGAACCTTGGGCTATTCTCCAGAGGCAGCTTGGAGCTTTGGCGAAAATAAAAACAAAGGGAGGGAGGATGATTGAAGAAGTAGAAAAAGAAATATAAGGAGGAGAGGGTGGATTTAATTGCAATGTGTTTTTACTTCACTATTGGGTGGCACTGGGTTGGAATGGGGGGTTGATGAAAAGGGGTTTGGAGGATATATAGGGAAACACAGAGAGTCAGGCCTTTATAGCAGAATTAACTAGGTTTCAGTGAGTAGCTCCATATGTGCTCTTTCTTTCTGGGGTTGTAGCTTGATGCAATGCTTGCTCATATATGTCATATGCCCGGTGCCTATTTCTGTGGACCTTTACAGTGGCTGCATTTACATGGCCAACCAATTAGACAGACTAGTTATTGTCGCACACATGCAAACAGTTTTAATAGGAGTTCTTCTCATCCAATATGGTGCGGTACCGTATTGTGGTGGGACGGTCGTGAAAGCACAACAGTCACACGAAAACAGATAAATGTTGCTCTATTCATTTGAAAATTTTACTTCCCTTCTCTATCATCCAGAGCTTGCACTTCGATGCCTAACATCTCAGACTCGACTTAATTTTTCATGAGATTTGAGGTTGATTTTATAAAACATATTTGAGAAAAACTCTATAAAAATGATGTGGGTCATGTTTAACCATGGTGTTACTGGTAAACAGTTGCTGTTTTCAGACCAGTGAATTTTGGCAGTTATCAGGTCTTATGAATGTGTACACAGTCAGGAAAAAAAAACTGATGTGTGTCTAAACACTGGAAATATGCAGCCAGTGTTCATCAAAGCGCTAAGAAATCATCATACTTTCAGTGCCAGAAACAAGATGTGCTTGACCAGATATGAATTATTCATTATTTTCACACAAGTTCTTACACTTTGCTTAATCATTTTAAAAAGCATGCTTAGCCTCATTTGACTGCAGAATATATCAACATACAAGTCATCAGTATGCAACAGGCCTGGTTTTGCCATTATAGAGTGCCTGTTTCTAGTCATGCTGAAGTTTTTTGGATGTTTACCACATGATAACTCAAAGCAGATCCACTGGTTCTATGGCTAATTAACTTTTTTTTCTCTCTATTTTGACTTATTGGGGACTCTGCAAGATTTCAACTAAAAATTGCTCCATTCCCATGTTCTTCCATTATGCGTGGAATTCTCCCAGTCAGCTCAATAGCAATCCAACAAAAGAGAGGATAGTTTGGCCTCACTGATCAATGAAGCTTAAACTCTCAGCAGGACAATGCAAAAGACAGCATGACTATTGAAGAGAACTGAAAGAAATACGGGATGCTGGTCTGGCTAAAGAGCTCTTCATAGAAATGCTTTTTTTCCTGTGTAAAAAGCAGCTTGTGGCATTTCATATTATGCTTAAATTTTTTCTGAATCAGTGTTGTACAGGTATCTTGAAGAAAACATTGATAACCAAAAGAATTGTTGTTAAAGAAGATCGCCGCTATTTAAAGGCTTGCTAAAAAGATAAAAACCCATCATCCATTTATTCATCCATCTACAGTAGGAATCTCTGTAGTCCAACTAGGGACCGTGGAGGTGACCAATCACCAAAAAAAAAGAGTTTGATGGTGGCTTAGTGGTTAGAACTGTCTCTTTGACACTCAGGTCTGTGTGCATGGAGTTTGCATGTTCTTGGTGGGTTTCCTCCTGATACTCCAGTTTTCTCTCACAGTCTTTACAAAGACATCCATTGTAGCCCAACTGAAATATTAAAATTTCCAGTGTGTGTGTGTGTGTGCTTGTACCCCTTTCTGAGTTTTCTTAGATAGGCTTCAGGCCCCCCATGACTCTACAGTGCATAAGCGTTACAGAAAATAAAATGCAAGAATGGATGTATAAAGATGTCATATTTTATAACAGTAAATTCTTGAATGTAATATTTTGAAACATCTTTAAAACAAGTTTTAATTCCAGCTACCACTATTATCTGAGCTTAATAAGTCATGGCCACGTGATTTTTTTCTCCCCAAATGTCAGCGAGTTTTCTGAACACATGCTTCAGTAAAAGATATTAGGTGTGAGAAAAATCTGGCCTTCTATACAAAGCAGATAACATGCTTAATATGACAAATTTACTATTTAAACGAGACCTAGAAATAAAGCAGAATCGTAAATATTAAATATGCTTGATATTTAACATTTTTTGTTTTTAAATACCTCAAAATTCTAAAATCTTGTTTTTTAAATTATTATTTTAAATTAATAAAAATCCCATGTTCTTAGACATGGCTAAGCCAATATACGTATTACATACTGACACAACTGAGATGTGTTCAAAATCCTAATTCTCAAACAGAATTCTTTTACTCTGAAATCACTCATACTTTTGCTAATAGTATTTTTGTAAAAAGATGTCCGTAGTTGTTTTTTCTAGACCAGACTGTTAGAGCTATAATATGTCAGTTGTCAATTATAGATGCTAGAAGAGCAACTTACAAGACACCGCCAAAGAACCACTTCAGGGGCAAAGGGGAGTATGCATCCTTGTAGACATGCACAGGAAACAAAGCATTGTCAGAGCTATTAAAACACTGTGATGGATGAGGTGAGGCTTGACAGCACATAATATCATTGTCAATACCTCAAGACCTTAATCTGGCTTTGTGTGCCAGAGGGTGTCTTGTAGCTCTCAAACAAAGCTTTTAAAGAGTAGCATCGCTAAGTTGTCAAGCGGTGAATGAGCTTGCCATGAGAGCGCCCATTTAAATGCCGGGAAGAGGAGAACACTGCATTATTCACCAGAGTTTGAGACAGGAGAACCTAATAGTTTGGCAAGGAAAAACTAGCACAGACACGGGAAACCTTGCCCTGAACCCAGACCACACAGGTTTAGAGGGACTGAAGCAGGTACATGAACACCCAAGCAGAATAATGGAACTCTCTTGTGAAGTCTGACCCTGTATTATCATGGTTTACTGGTTTTTTTATTTCATCCTACTCTCTTCTTTTAGACCTCTGGCTTTTTGACTTTTGTCTGTAGAAGTGCTTTCAGAAAGTGAAGTTCACCTTTGGAATCATATGCTGGGATGGAGTAATAAGACTGAAAGCTCTTATGCTGCTGTTTTTCCACACCTGGAAAAAAATGAGTCTTTTTTATTATTTTGCACTATTTTTAGGGAATTTATTTGAAATCATAGTGGAAAGTATCTTATACATTTTTTTGTATCTTCTTTGTCTTTCGGCTGTTCAGGTTCAAGGGTCGCCACAGCGAATCATCTGCCTACATCCAACCCTATCCTCTGCATCCTCTTTTCTCACACCAACTAACTTCATGTCCTCTCTCACTGCATCCATAAATCTCCTCTTTGGTCTTTCTCTAGACCTCCTGTCTGGCAGTTCCAACCTCAGCATCCTTCTATCGATACTGTTATATTCATAGTTCTTTTTCAATTCTATAATGCACCATAATATCTACTGTACAAATTATGTAAGTGTAACCTTTCTTTCATCTTTGAAAAACAAGGAAAGGCATACCAGTTTGCTTTATTGTTACCACAGACTTTACTGTTCTTTGACTTTTAAAAAATTGTGAATAGACACTTAGCTGACAGAAGGTGACCACTGCCTCCATGTAATGAACATGTCAACTGTAGCCTTTACCTCAATTATAGTAATTATATTCATTATTATCCTGTCCTATGTAGGGAGTTGAAAAATGCAGAATTGTGGTCTTGAGTTTCCTTCTTTCTCTCCAGTTAAATTCCAGATTCCAGATTTAGCAAAAAGCAGCAGCTGGCCCTCGCCCGAACTCCATCTCCTTCCAGAGTCCGGGCATGATGTATCACATTAAGGTCTTGCTAAATATAGCTCACCTTTTTTTTCCTCTTGTGTCACACCTTTCGCTGTTTCTGTTTCTCTTGAGTCCCTGGAGAAGAAAATGAGGACGGGAACAGGGTTGTCAGCTCATTTGTCAGGGAAGAGGCAGCGTGCTGCTGATTATCTAGGACGATTTTTCAGGATCTCAACATCAGGGTGGGTAACCATGCTACACATGCCTGGCCTCCAGGGGGTGCTGTGTAGGCCATCTACAGAACTGGCATTGATGGTGAGTATTGTGGTAAATTTGCAAAGAGGTATTAACCAATGAGATATTAATATTACTCAAAATTTAATGAAACACTTAATATATTTCAGTTAGAATAACCTGTGAAATTAACCCAAGATTCACATACAAACAGCTGGAAAATCAAACCAGCATGCCAAATCTGTAAAAGATATCTTTCTGTTTAGCCCTAATAACCTTAACCTGAAATCAGCTTTACCATAAAGAGAATGTTCAAACAAAATAACTATACAGTGTATATATATAAAATTTATTTAAAAAGCCAGCTACCCTTATGAGAAAACCCATTTCGACCGCTTGTATTCGCGATCTTGTCCTTTTGGTCATGACCCAATTCTCATGACCATAGGTGAGGGTTGGAACGAAGATCGACCGGTGGATTGAGAGCTTTGCCTTTTGGCTCAACTCTCTTTTCGTCACAACAGTGCGGTAAAGCGACTTCAATACCGCCCCCGCTGCTCCGATTCTCTGGCCAACCTCATGTTCCAATGTTCCATCACTTGTAAACAAGACCCCAAATACTCAAACTCCTTCACTTGGGGTAACGACTCGCTCCCTACCTGGAGTGAACAATCCATTGGTTTCCTGCTGAGAACCATGGCCACATATTTTGAGGTGCTGATCCTCATCCCTGCCGTTTCACACATAGCTGCAAACCAATCCTGCAAGCGCTGCAGGTCACAGACTAATGATGACATCAGGACCACATCATCTGCAAAAAGCAGCGATGCAATCCTTAGCCTACCAAACTGGATACCCTCTCCTCCACGGCTGCGCCTTGATATCCTGTCCATGAAAATTACAAACAGGATTGGTGACAGGGCACAGCCCTGGTGGAGGCCAACAACTGGAGGCAAGTCTGACTTACTGCCGAGAATCCGAACACAGCTCTCACTTTGGGCGTAAAGGAATTGGGTGGCCCTGAGAAGTGACCCCCTCACCTCATACTCTCGCAGTTCCTCCCACAGAAAATCCTGAGGGACCCGATCATACAGTATGCCTTCTCCAAATCTACAAAACACATGTAGACTGGATGGACATATTCCCAAGCCCCCTCCAGGATTCCTGCAAGAGTAAAAAGCTGGTTCGCTGTTCCACGACCAGGACGGAATCCACATTGTTTCTCTTCAATCTGTGGTTTGACAATCGGCCAAACCCTCCTTTCCAGCACCTAAGAATACAGTTTCCCAGGGAGGCTAAGTAGTTTAATGCCTCTGTAGTTGGCACACACCCTCTGGTCCCCCTTTTTGAAAGGGGGAACCACCACCCCAGTCTGCCACTCTTTAGGCACTGTCCCGGACTTCCACGCAATGTTGAAGAGGTGTGTCAACTAAGCCAGTCCCTTAACACCCAGAGTCTTCAGGGGCTTTGCCACTGTGGAGTTGTTTGACTACCTCAGTGACCTCGCCCAGGGAGATCAACGCCAATCCCCCGTCATTCTCCAGGTCTGTCTCTGCAACAGAGGGTGAATTAGTCGGGTTCAGGAGTTCCTCAAAGTGCTTTTGCCTCCACCCGATTACCTCCTCAGTCGAGGTCAGCAGTGCCCCATCCTTGCTGTACACAGCTTGGGTGGTTCCCCCTTTCCCCCTCCTGAGGTGCCGAATGGTTTTCCAGAAGCACCTTGATGCCGCCCGAAAGTCCTTCTCCATGGCTTCGAGCCCGCTGGTACCTTGCAACTTCTTCTAGAGTGCCCTGGGATAACATATCCCTGAAGGACCTTTTTCAGTCGGACAGCTTCCCTAACCACAGGTGTCCACCACACTTACCAGTTACCGCCCCTTGAGGCACCCAGAACCTTAAGACCACAGCTCACAGCTGCAGCTTCAGCAATAGAAGCTTTGAACATTGACCACTCTGATTCAATGTCCCCAGCTCCTACAGGGATGCTGGAAAAGCTCAGCTGGAGGTGGGAGTTGAAGGCCTCTTGGACAGGGGCCTCCCCTAGATGTTCCCAATTCACCCACACTACCCGTTCACTACACTAAACTCCGCCCCTCTCTTTGCCCGAGTGTCCAAGACATATGGCCTCATAAGGTCAGATGATACGATCACAAAATCGATCAATGACCTTTGGCCTTAGGTGCTCTGGTACCAAGTACACTTATGAGCATTCCTATGCTCGAACATAATATTTGTTATGGACAATCCATGACTAGCACAGAAATCCAATAACAAATCTCCGTTCGGGTTTAGACCAGGGAGGCCGTTTCTCCCAGTCATGCCCCTCCAAGTATCCCCGTCATTGCCCACATGTGCGTTGAAGTCCCCCAGCAAGACTATGGAATCCCCTACTGGGGATTCTTTACCAAGAAGGAAGAATAATCTGAACTTCTGTCGGGGGATTAATTCAAATTAATTAGTATACTAAAAATGTTAACATTTTGGATCGGAGTTGGGGCCAAACTCTATGACCAAGACTTAAAATCACTCAGATGCTTTTAGATCAGGTTAAAGCTGTACCAAAAATATTTGATATGAACTACTTCTATTCAGTGATGACTTATCACGCTGGCTTGTTTTGCACCCTCTCCAAGTGTTTCAAACCAAAGGAAAAAAGAATTAAGAAAGCGAAACAACTTTTCCAATATGGTGAAAGATAAATGAATCATTAATGTTTAGAAAATGCAGACAGCCCAGTGTCGAAGCTGCTCTCTTGCTCCGGTCCTCTACTCGCTGCACATTCAGACAGGTGCTTTTGAGATATGCAGGAGAAAACTCAGCCCACACACACACACACACACACACACACACACACACACACACACACACCTGTCATTGCGGTGATGGGTATTGTGCTTTGTGGAGTGGCAAAAAACTGAGTGAGGAAAGTGAATAGTTGGAACAATATTCTCAGTAGAGGGTCTGCAGGATCCAGCGAAATGATGTGGCATCATCAAAATGACACAATAGCCTAAAAAAATGCCACCGGGTTCTGGGATGCCACCTGTCCTGCCCCAGAGCATCCCAGTAGCAGATGTCTTGGAGACACGGAGCACAGCTGAATCCTCCAGTTCCTCCTGCATGACAAGACGTTAATGAAGCCAGCCTGATTCGAAGCTCCTTCGCGCAGTAAACTCATTACTGGGCCTGTCAAATCTTATGAGGCTACAATTTACTGAGAAGAAAATTAACTCCCCAGGTCCCCAGGTCCTTGGGTTAAATGATGACGCTTTAATAAACTACAATTAAGGCGGCCATATATTACCCATTTCTAAACTGGGAATTGCACAAATATATGTTGATAAGACTACACGTTTCACATTTGAACTGCTTCTATTTATATACTGTTTGTATGACAAACCCTTTCTCGAGCTGCAACAGAAGACTGGTCCAACAGATGCTCTCAGAAGATGCATCTTCCTCCTGAAGCTGATTAAGAAGATGTTGAGAGTGTGCAAAGATTAATCATAACTACTATAACAAAAAAATTTAACACACTTTTATTTCATACCATTAGGGTTTTATTCATAGGTGAAAGTAGTTTTGAATTATTGCCTGTACCAAGGGGCGAGGAGGGGAAAAAAAAAAGCAGGTGGAGGACGATTCTGTAAATTTTGCAAGTTTCTCTTTATATCTCCACTCTCCACTTATTACACTTTAGAATAGCCTCAGCTAGCTACCTGTTTCATACATCCATCTAACTAGGGTAGCACCCCCTTTAGTCCAACTAGGGACCGACAGTAACCTACAGTACATGTAAGGAACTATGGAGCATGAAGGCCATTGAGTACCGTTCACACGTGTACATTCACAGACTACGGGCAATTTAGGAATGCCAATTAGCCTAATATTTATGTTTTTGGGCTGTGGGAGGAAACCAAAGTACGTTGAGGAAACCCACCAAGCATAAAGAGAACAGGAATCGAGCCCTGCAGGTGCAAGGCGTCAGTGCACGAAACTACTGTATGTGTTGTGAGGTTGAATCCCAAGCAGAGGTGGGTAGAGTAGCCAAAAATTGTACTCAAGTAAGAGTAGCTGTACTTCTAAATAATATTACTTAAGCAGAAGTAAAAAGCACTCATCCAAAATATTACTCAAGTAAGAGTAAAAAAAATTTTTGGTGATAAGACTACTCAAGTACAGAGTAACTGTTTCATCTTATAGTAATGTCCGTTTTATTTTTATTTTTTTTTTAGAAATTATGTAAGCAGCCAAACAAAATGATAAAATAAGGTAAAAATTCCGACATCTCCAAATAATAAAATAAATGAAATGAATAAAAGAAAATAAATAAATAAAAATAAATATCTTTACAGAATATCAACTGATTTATATAATCTCACTTTTTCAC
>JAOTRS010000036.1:27666022-27684651 GCA_028565755.1 Dinotopterus cunningtoni
TGCTGGTTTCTTCATCTCTTGGCTCGCTGATATTTTTATCGCTCCCTTCCATTTTGCAGCCCGCAACAGAACGCTCCATCAAATCAATGCACAGCTAACTGTTTGCGTCTCCTTCCGCCTTTTGGATGACGTAAGCGCTTCTTCTTCGTTGGTGTTTACTGGCAGCTTGCATCCGGAAGTGCTCTTGGTCAAAAGCGCGCTGTCAACAAATAATTGCGCAAAGACATGATGCAAGCTTTTAAAATTAATTAAAAGAAGCTTCAAGGCAGAAGATTTTGCCTCAAACCGAATTACTCGAGTTACTCAAATTGTTTCAGCCCTATACTCTGTACTCGTAAGCCAAGACTTGTTGGTTTTTCAAGTCAAAATTTATTAAAAGTCTTTGCTCGTCTTGCGGAACACTCACAAACCGTGTTACTCGCAATCCGAGGTTTCACTGTACTGCTGTTTAGCTAAACTCACAATGTAGTTTATATTTATAAGGGCACCTGAACTACCAGTTCAAAATGCAGAAGGCAGTTTTACAGCAGGTATCAGATGCGTTTTCTTATATGTAACATTTGCACTGACAGTATTGGTTTTCGCATGGTAATGACGAAGGGGATGTAACAAGTACTATCCACAACAGGATATGTACAGTATAATCTGTCATATAAGGGGAAGTAGACAGGTTTCTGGGGACTGAAAGCAAATGAAAAGTTATTATTTTTTTATTATTTATTCTCCTCACTTATTTTCTATACCGCCTATCCTGTACAGGGTTGCAGGAAGCCCGGAGCATATCCTGGGGGCCTCAGGGTACTAGGTGGGGTACATCCTGGACAGTGTGCCAATCCATTGCAGGGAACAAGCACACATACACACACAGACAGTACGGGCAATTTGGAAATTCCAATTAGCTGGAACTGCATGTCTTTGGACTGTGTGAGCTAACGTGGAGTACGAGGAGAACATCCACATGAACACTGACACAAAGGCAGGACTCAATCCCTCGACCCCGGAGGTGCGAGGCCACAGTGATAACCACTACTGTATGTTACTGTGCTGCCTAAAATAGATACAGTACATGTATCCAAAATATTGTGGCACATAATTTGTAGATCATATGCTATTCATCAAGAACGTAGTTTGAGTGAGAATGATTTTAATTCAAAACAACTGTAAATCATTTTGCTTATTGTTTTAATTTATTAAATTAGAATTTTGCATGCAAAGTTTGTTATACAACACTTTGCACTCATATTTATCAAGGGTGCTGGTCATTTAAAAAAAAAAAAAAAAAAAAAAAACATTGCCTCTTTATTTTTGTGTCTCATGCACTTTTCTGAAAAAAAAAAAAAATGTGTTCACGCAGGACCTGTCATGATCCTGTCACATCAACACCATGGAGAAAAAGGCCCGGCAGCGTCTCTACCACCTCAAACGCTTGAGAGACTTCAGACTGCCCTCCAGGGTGCTCAGGAATTTTTTCTCCTGCACCAGAGAGAGCATCCTGATGGGAAACATCACGTCCTGGTTCGGGAACAGCACCATGCAGGACAGACGAGCTCTACAGCAGCAGGTGGTGAGATCAGCCGAGCGCCTCATTCACACCGAGCTCCCTGACCTGCACTCAATCTACGACAAGAGGTGCTGGACCAAGTCCAGGAAGATCAAGAAGGACCTCAGCCCCCCCAACAACGGACTGTTCTCTCTGTTGCGGTCAGGAAAGCGATTTTGCTCCCTGAAGGCCAATACAGAGAGACTGAGGAGGAGCTTCTTCCCGCAGGCAATAAGGTCTCTCAACAAAAACATTACACAGGACTAAAAACATCCTTTTGCACACTGTATTTTATGGATATTTCTCACACCTGACAATTATAGTCCATTTATGGACATTATACATTTGTACACTCATGCACATTTGCACTCAACCTGGAAATTTATAGACATTTATACTTCAATTCATTTTGCACACTTCTAGTCATTTCAATTCTGCATACTTTCTGGACATTTATATCCATTTCATTTAGCACATTTTCTATATTTTGCATATTTGTACAGTCATTACTGTGTATATTATGTACAGCTAGGCTTTTCTTTCTTTTTTTTATATTCTGTTCGTCTTATCTGCAGTGTTTCTATATTTTGGAAGAAAGGTCTATATATTTCATTCTTTATTTCCATTACCTAATTTACTTCTATTTCTATTGATAATTGAGATTTTAAAGGTCATGAGCGGTCGTATAAGCATTTCACTGCAAATCGTACTGTGTATTTGACAAATAAAATTTTAATTTGATCTGAATTGTTGTCTTTAGATAGCTTTTATAATAATAAGATGAAGGAACCAACAATCCATTGTAAACAAAACACTCGATGCACTTTACACTTAACTATAGAGATTGTATTTTTAAGTGCTGTCAGAAGAGAAATGTCCAGCACTAACAGATCATGTGCAAGGACTTGTTTGATAAGAATGCAACAATGGTGCCAAGCACTGCACCATGCCAAAAATAGTCTGAAAAGCTGGATCAAACCATGAGCCATCTCAAAAGCACTGATTAGACACCATTCAGTATTTGTGCTCCGATAAACAAAACATTGGTGGACTCCCTTTGTTGGCTTTGATTACTTGAACAATAGAGAGGTGTAATTAAAAGAGAAAGGGCTAGTTTTAGACACTTGCTGCTACTACATTTAATTAGCATTAAAAAAAAAAACTAAAGAGCTGTCTTTTTTTATTGGAGATTAAAAAAAAAATAGGAAGCTATTTGTCTCTTCCTTGTGTGCGTCATTATTATGTCAGTATTATCAGGCATTAGTAGGATGAGATTTAATTAAATAAGGAACATCTTTATTAAAGGGAGAAATATTAAAATAAAAATTCAACCACGGCATTCTGAAAAGAATAAATGCTAATTGAAAAAAAAAGATTTGTGGGATAAAAACATTATTTTCTGTTGTATCATTTCTAAATACTGAACCTGTTCTACTGGACAAACTACCGTGTCCATTACATTCACATGCCTGTATTAGTCAATTATTCTTCAAACGTGAATCCACCATACTATATGTGTCCATAAATTAATATACACAATGCTTTTCCATTTTTCACATTTGTTTTATGTGAGACTGAACATGCAAGGAAAAAAGAAACATCCCGAAAATCGAAACAGTTACTCACCCGTTTCTGTTTGTTTGAAATCAGTTCAAGTTCCCTCTCTTTGTTAGAAAGCTGGTACTCGAGATCTTGACTGCGAGTTAAGAACCTTTCAGAATCCTGCAGGACAAATCAGACCTCATAGAAATAAGAAAGGTGTTAAACATAATTTATGGAAAAAAAATGGAAAATATTATTTTTAAAAGGAGAGGTACAAGGATTTGAGGAATTCTGTCAGATATTTGATAAATAGCATATTTTGAAAATACATTGATGTGCTAAAAAACAGATAACATGGTTATTTATTATTTTAAAAAAGAATTGTTACTATATTTTACCTGTAAAAGAATCCTCTCCTTCTCATTTTTGATCTGTTGCTCCATTTCTTCATAGAGACGCTGAATTTCATCATCGTGGGAGGCCGCCTTTCTGTACAGTACAAGACATATCAGCTATCAGATGTATCACAATTATGTGAAATGGAGCGTTTTTCATCTGCAGTATTTTTGTACACCCACTGGACACTGAAACTCATCCAACAACCCAGAGAAGATAATTATTACAAACAACACATTCAACTCTAGCAAACCCAAACTCATATTTCCCATGATAAAATGAACTTCCTTCTGCATATCCTGGATTATGTCTCACTGCAGTGTCTGCAGTTACACTTAAAAATTTATTTGTGACAAGCATTTTGCTTTGTACACTAACCCTAGCTATACTCACAATGGATTAGATGACCATTAATTAGTGTTTACCAGATTTCACTATTTTGGGCAGCATTGTACTATAATTATGCCTAGTTTAATAATATCCATTGGTGCTCTTTCTCCTTACAGAGAAAGGAGAGAAATCTAACAAGAAATCTAGTGTTATGTTGGTTCTTAAGGCAACCGTTAGAGGTTTCCAGATATGGGACAGACTAGATATAGGAGTTCGGTTAGCATGTCTTGTTTTTTTTGTTTTTTTTATTTATGCAAAAACATTTTATACTGAGCATTAAGCAATTTAATCGATTGGCAACATACACTTACTAAGCACTCAATTCAGAGCTTATTCATGCAATTATCTACTCATTAATACGATTATCTAATCAGCCATCAAGTGTCAGCGGTACAATGCATAAAATTAAGCAGACACAGACCGGGATAACATACCACTTTTAGTAACGTTCAAATTAGCCATTAGAATGGCTAAGTGATTTTGACCTTTGCATGTTTGTTGGTACCAGAATATTTCTATAACGGCTGATCTCCTGGGATTTTCACACACAACATTGGGTCAGCTGTGCAAGCTCTGCAAAAAGATAAATTAATAAATATAAAATCCACTGAGGGATAGTTCAGTGGACAGAAGCAGCTTGTTGATGAGTTAGGTCAACGGACAATGGTCAGATTAGTTTGACCTGACTACAGTAAAAGAGTCTACAGTAACTCAGATAATCACGCTGAAAAATAGTGGTGAGCAGAAAAGCATAACATGTCAAGCTTCAACAGCAAAAGAACGCATTGGATTCCACTTCCGTCACCAAAGTACAGAAAGCTGTGGCTGCAGCAGTGGGTACAGGCTCACCAAAATGCGGCAGTTAAAAACTAAAATGAAAATGACTGGACTGATGACTTTTGAGTTCTTCTGAGGCGCACAGATGGTAGGGTCAGAATCTGGCAAAAACAGCATGAATCCATTGACCAGGCTGGTGGAGGTGGTGTAATGGTGTGGGGAATGTTTTCCACTAATCAGTCATGGCTTGAATTCCAATGTGTATTTAAGTACTGTTGCATATCATGTGCATCCCTTCAGGGCCACAATTTACCATCCACTAATGGCTATATTCAGCATGGAAATTCACCATGACCCAAACCAACAGTCGTCTTAAATTGGATTCATGAACAATGAGTTCAGTGTTCTTCAGTGGTCCTCCCAGGAACCGGCTCTAAATCCAATAGAACACCCTTGGGATGTGATGGAACAGGAGATTCAGAGCATGAATGCGCACCTGAAAAATCTCCAGAAATTGCATGATGTAATCACGTCAACAACAAGTACCAGAATCACAAGGAAATTTTTTCGACATCTTGTAGAATTCACACCATGAAGAACTGAGAGCAGAGAAAGGCACTACCCTGTTTTAGTACAGTATTGTGTTTCTTATAAAGTGCTCAGTGAGTGTACAATATTCAGTCAAATGTTTGTGGACACATAACTATCAAATATTAAATATCTTACCCTAAAACGATCTACCCCCTTTAATAACCGACTGCACACAGTAGCAATTAAGCAATACTGTCTTCATAAGAAATAAAATAGTAAATGACTGACCTTTTTAAAGCAGTTTCCATCTCACTCTTCTCCTGGTTAGCTTCTTTAATTTGGTACGTGACCCTGGCAAGAAACTCCTCAAAGTTAGACAGTAGATGAGGCTCATCCCTGCGCAGCTGTGCCCACAGACTTCGCACTGCTACTGGACTAAGACATGAGAGAAGGTCGAATAACTCTGTTTAGAATATATCTTTAGATATATACCTTTAATGTCAAAACAGCATTTATTGAAAAAAAAGTAATCAAATAAATAAATGCCAATAAATGCAATGCCAATAGTTAAATGCTGTAATCTAGACAAGAAGTCATGTTTCATGCCTTTCTTATTCTTTGCTTGTAGTTTAGCGTCGTAAGCATCAGTGCAATCCTTAATTTTAATATCATAACATTTTGCTATCTTATATACAAGCTGTCATTTCATAAAATACAAATTTAAAATATTTATTTACACAGATTTATGAAACTATCTGTAAAAAACTGTCAGATCCTTAAGTATTTGGACAGTATTTTTTTTTTTTTTTTAACTTTTGCTTCTGTACACCACCAGAGTAGGTTTGAAATTAACAATCAAGATGTGTTAATGATCACATGTTGCCTTTCTTTTAGTCATATGATCATTTAGTAGTAGTTCATGGAAACATGAACAATATGCAGTCCAAAGAGCTGCTCATTCAAGTAAAGGTGGTCATCATTAGGCAACAAATCGGAAAACAAACCTTTAGGAAAATTTAGGAGAGGCCAAATCAATTTCTTAAAAATTAGGTAATGTGTTTGCATGCTCTTCCACACCACAAGGCTCGGAAAACTATAGAAGCCAACTAAAATACTGTAGATGATCACAGAACTCTTTCATTGGTTTAAACAAACAAACCCCAAAAAATAATAAATCTAGCCAAGGTAAGAGGTCAAAACAAAAAATGTCCAGAGTTCTGATAAAAGATTACATTGGAAAAGTACAGTTTAGGGAGAAGTAAAGGAAGGGCTCATGTCCCAAAAGAAACCACATCATCTATTTTTAATCAAACAGTGGAGACAGTTTTACGCACTAGAGTTTATGGCCACCAGAGAAACTAAAGGCAGAAAGACCCACAACCAATCAGCAACTCAAGTCGTCCACAGTAAAGTTCAAGTTCAGTCTAGGCAATCTACACACCAATACATGGATTACTTCATTTTTGATTCATTGTGGTCTTGTGCAGAGGAAGAAAAACTATCACTGGTCAAAACCTTACTGTTTATGCACTGTATCATGTTATCCAAATTGTTAGTTCTTTTCTGGAAAATTACCACGAGCCAATAGGATAGACTTAATCAACTTGATGCATTACACTACAATTCTCTTTTAGGCATCATGGAATGTTTGCTATGAGGTAAATTCGAAACTAGTCATGCGACATGAGTGATATTTACTTTTCATAATCAAGGATGAGAAAGTTTGGTATTAAAATGTCAATGTTTGATCTGACAGGACACCCATGGGAACAGCGCAGTCTCTTGTTATTATTGATCGTGTTGTGGAATCTTACAGGCTGTGTTACTCAGGATCTTTCTGCATTTTGGAAGGATTGAGAGTTGCCCAACCTTGGCAAAGTTTTTTTTTTTCCCACAAGTCCAATTATAGGATATTATCTATGTATAGATTAAAGGGAAGATTCTGAAAAGGTGATTTCAGCAATGAAAAAGAACATAAAATACAATACAACATAAAAACTGTATTCATTCTCTTTTGCAACAGGTGAAAAGATGCCATACCTAAAAGCAAACCTTCATAGCAATACTTATTCTCTTCAAGTTTAACAGGATGCAATTTGATCATGATCAGAATTCCCATGTTCTGCTGCAAGCTGTAAGTATTTTTATTCATGTAAAGACTTGAATAAAAGTCTAGACATGTTGTAGTATTTAATCTGTAACGCATGTTGACAAAGTCAGCAGCAGGAACAGTTCCTTGTAATGTTTCCTAGAAAATTACATTTCAACCACATTGCAGAGCATGGGCTCAGGGCTGTGTTTGTCTAATGATTACGATGCGACATGAAATTTATGTCCTGATGAAACTGATATAGAATGCAACAGGGAACTAAATTAACTTTTGGGTGTTAAATTATTTTTTAAAAATCCCCTGCTCATTGTATTTCACCGAAAAGATTAAGCGTATGAGGGTTTTGATTCTCAGTGGGAAAGCTTTCCCCATGTTAAATGAAATGCAATACTGTTTGTTTATTGTTTTAACTTTTTTAACCGCTGAAATTGCTTTTTCGCCCTGGTGTGGAGTAATCACTATAAACAACACAGAATATTTGACAAAGCTCAAAGAGAAAATGTTCCAAGCCTGCAGATGGTTCAGTGACTATGTTTGTAAACAGGTTCGCCTCACTCCTCAAAGACGTTGTTGGCTCCCAGGTTCTCCATTAGAATACAGAAGTGTTTCTCCTCATCATCCTCGTTCACGTTGAGCTTATCCTCCCACTGACTCTGGTAGAGCGTATCAGAAGAAATTGGCTGTAAGACATGATCTGGAGCAGGCTTTGGAGTTGCTGCTGATGCTGTAGGGCCAAATATAAACTCACCTGCACCAGAAACATGCAAAGTATTGTTAGAAGTTTCTTCCTAACTACATCATCCAGAGTTGACACCACCCCCAACAGAAAACACCGGATAACAATACTTTTTTACAGGGTGCATACTAGATTGACTGATTGCAAACTACAACTGATTGTTTTGAATAGAAATACCTAAAGACAAATTAATACACTAAAAATAGTATACTTCTTGATAAAGTACAGCACGCTTAACTTTTAAACGTCTGATTAATAATATAAAGACCCACTAAAGCCAGAGGAGAACTCCTCAGGGGTAAGGAATCCGTTTCCGTCAGCGTCCAACGTATCAAACACATTTTCGAGCTCCTCAGCACTCAAAGGCAACTCTCCAAGCAGCCTCTGAAATATAATATAGGATAAACGTACTACGCATTAGGATACATTAAAAGTCAAATTTATACCACACTACTGTTTAAGTCTTGAATTTGATTGGTCGTTTTTTTTTTCACAGCTTTAACAATATAACATATTCGATATTTAATGTGTGATTGTTTCTATAGTTACTGCACATTCACAGAATCATGCAGGGCAGATGCTCCACATAAGCTCAGGCTAAGAATAACTAGATGAAATATGCTGCCATTTCACAATGAAAATAGAAACACTGACATGGAGAAACTTTAATCAGGAGACATTCATTTGAAATGTATGGAGGACTCTCCAGTGCCAATGCATTGTAAAAGTCACGAAAACCTTAATAAGTTCAAGAGAATGAAAAAAATGAGAAATGATTTGTTTTGTGGATGTTCCAGAATATACACCTCGTTGATGCGATCATGTGATTGTCAGAAGTGACTATACTTCATGTTGAAGCGTGTACAATATTTGGACCCACTATATGGACAAAAGTACTGTATTTGGCCAAACCTGTTAATTATTGAATTCAGGTGTTTCAGTCAGGCCCCTTTTCCCCAATGAGGATCAATCTTAATGTTTTCAGCATACCAAGACATTTTAGACAATGCCCAGCAGTTTGGGGAAGGTCCTTTTCTATTCCAACATGACTGTGCCCCAATGAACAAAGCAGGGACTATAAAGATATGGTTTGATGAGTTCGACTGGCCCGCATAGAGCGCTGATCTCAACACCTTCGAGCACCTTTGGGATGAACTGACATGGAGAACTGGAACAGAGATTGCGAGCCAGGCCTTCTCATCCGACATCACTGCCTGACCTCAAAAATGCTCTTCAGAATGAATGGGCACAAAGTGGAAGATGTTATATTCAAAGTGGAAGATGTTATAGCTGCAAAAGGGAGACCAACTCCATATTAAAGTATATGTCATTGCAGGTTTGTCCAAATGCTTTAGTCCATATTTTCAACATGCTGTTTTTGAGGAAATAATCAACTTCAGATAATTCCAAGCTACCAGTTACATTTTCCTTACATTTTATACATACACGCTAAGGATACTTAAGACCTACTGTATGGCTGAAGGAAGTTGGGACTATTTAGGTATGGCTCTAATACATAACTAGAGATACAGTATGTTCAAATGGGAGAATTTACATTTATTGATGCAGATATGTTTTGAAGCAATGGCAAATTTGTTGTTAACATTTTGAGACAATTGAAAACCTGTTATTTTCATGAAAACATAGCAATTATGCTTCTATAAAAATGTTGTTTTGTTTAATATGCAATGAAACTGTCATATTGGAAATAACATTAAATTAAAATGTAATTACAGCCTTTTTTGTCCACCCTAAATGTCAAAGGAGAGATTGATAATTAGACTGTGTTGAGTATTTGGTGCTCATTGCCATAGATACAGTGTAAACATCTTATTCCTTAAAGCAAATATCACACCCTGTAGTGCGATTAAGCAAACATTTACAAAGACAGGCAACTGTTTAACTACATCATAAAACTTACAAGGATCTATGAGCATGATATGAGCAACGATGAACAACTTTTAGGCTAAAGCTTCTGAACAAACAGTGTTCATCAGGCTTAGGTGTGACTGGTGTGTCAGCAGGCCGTTCTGCTATGTGGCTTTAAAACGCAAGTTGTTAACACTTTGGGTTCTGGTGTGACACAAAGTGTCAGCCAGAACTTCTCAGCATAACTGGAACTCTGTATGAGTTATATGGGAGGAAAAACTAGCCTGGCCATTTTGCCTAAGGCCTTATACTGTACTGTATATGCCAAATAATTCACAGATTAAAACCAAAACATTACAAATGTACATTGAGCTTTTACATTACCCATTTGCTGTGCTCCCTGTTTAGAAAAAATGAAAATAAATCAATGTATTTAGATTTATTACATTTATGAACATATACAGTAAAGAGATATGAGCAAAACAGTATAATCCGATTCAGTAAATTAGTAATTGCAACACTCGCTGACGCCCGTTTGTTCACTGAATATGCAAATGTATTTCGCTTTGGTTTCTACTCAAACTTCATTCACACAAATAATAAAACAAAACAGGAAAAAAATAGAAATGGAAACGTTTATGTTTCTAGGGACTTGCGCATCCAAATGTGTCAGGACTATTAATAAAGAACCTGAATATAGATGAGGAGCTGATGGATATCAACGCATCTCCATAAACATTGGATCAAAGATGCTATGGTTTCAGAGAATGAGCCCACGAGTGGGTCATCAAAGAGATCGGTCACAATAGATGGGAATCGATGAGGCTAGCTAATCTGCACAATAATACAACCGAAAGGGAGTCTCTCGAAGCTCTGTCCTCGGTCCTTCCTTTACTCATGGCTGCACAAAATGCATGTTTTACAGAATCCACTGAATTAGAAGTGGGAAAACTGTAGACTATGTCTCAGCACATCTCAATAAAACACTGCTGGTTTATCTTCATGTGCACTTCTATTGTTAGATAATCTGTTGTTTAAATAGCACCTGGGATATTACCTTTTTTTTGTAACTATAAATTGAATGTAGTTAGTTTAAAACTATCATGGTTAAACTAACATTGAAGACAAAGCTGTCTTTCCCAGTTGATTTTGTGATTTTTTTTTTATAATCCTAATAGGCATCGTATACAATAAAGTGCTGACAAAAATTACTAAACTAAGAATTTGTATTTTATGTGCTTGTGACACTTAGGGATTTACCTTTGTAAAAAAAAATTGTAATTACATTTGGTGACATTTTATTAATTTTTTATTTCATTCATTCATTATTGTTTTTATTAAAATCATATTTGTGAACTGTCCTAAAATCTCTTTAAAGTTTATATACTGTATGTTACAAATGGTGTATTTCATTGTGGTGGCCATGCCTGGTGATTACCGGCTACAGAAATAAATAAAACATTATACTTCTTACAGAAATGAAATGCATTAAAAGTAAGCAAATATGCATTTTTTTCTTTGTTTATGTCAAATGTTTAATCTACTATGTGGTCAGTGTAGGTTATAAATAAATGATACAATAAAACTGTGTTACTTTCTGAAAACATAAATCCATAAAAATGTGTAATACTTTTTTTAGACTGGCAGCTTGTTAGTAAACTTACAGATCTTGTGTCATCCAAATGCTTATTTTATTTACTTATTTAGCTTTTCTGAGTACATTTTTTGTCTTTAAAATTAGGGACACACCAATAATATAATAAAATAATAAAATAAAATGTGCCAATTTTTCTATCAAAAATTTAAGTACTTCATTTGATTTTCCAGCTTAAGAATTCCAGGCGAAGTCTTACCTGCATGTCCCGTCGAGTAACGAAGCCCTTGTCCTCGGTGTCACAGATCTGAAAGAATTCATCACTCTTCTCCAGCACAGTGCTACTGTCACCCTGCTCCTCAGGACATCCACCAGCACTGGACTTGCTTTTCGGGTCCTTTCCTCTGAGCCTGGATGCCCAACTCGCCTTTAAATCACGGGTACCACTAAAAGCTGCCATTGGGGTGTCAATCGGGTGTGTAATTGGTGTGTGTATGTGTGAGAGATCTCCAGTCCCTTTACTTGGGTCAGCTCTAGAGGGGAGAATCAAAAAAACACAGAGCTTTAAGTTTCGACCACATCGCGTAGCCTTTCAGAAATGGTTGCTGCCCACCATCTCTTAGCAACCGCCTCTTTAGTCAGTGAAGGTGCAGAGATGTGCAGCGGTATCAAGCCAGAGACCTGATGAGAAATTGATTTACTTAAAGGTTTTTTAGTTTTCAATTACATTATTGAACATCCTATTCCAGATCTTTTCCCTGCATAACTGTTTGAATAATCTCCACTCTTCTGAGAAGGCTTTTTACAAGATTTTTGGCCATGGCTACAAGTTTAGGCTGTAACCTTAGGTAATGAGGGGAATGTGTACAGTAGGGTTAAGGCCAGGGCTTTGTGCAGTGCGAGTTCATCCTCTCCAAATTTGACAAACTATATCTTTATGGAGCTTGCTTTGTGCACTGAGGCATTGTATTCCTGAAACAGGTTTGAGTGTCCTGGGTCAAGTGAAGTGAACGTGTAAAGCTATACAACGTACAGAGTAGTGATGGGTCGTTCATGAACGATTCGTTCTTTTTAAACGAGTCTTAAACGTGACTCAGAAGAACTCGGAGAGTGATTCGTTTCTTTTCTACTGGGCACACATGAGCAAATCATTGCAAAACCTCTGTAGGTTATGTACAGGAAACAGGATTGAGCGATTCTTTCTCAATGACTCTTCTAGCTCGAGTCGTTCGTTCTTTTGTCACGTGACTCCCATAGACGCTCAGCAGTGCAGTACACAGGAAACAGAATTGAACGATTCTCAACGAATCTTCAAGTCCCGAGTCGTTCATTCTTTTCGTTCCTAATTCCCATAGACGCTATGCAGTGCAATAGATTAAAAAAAAAACGAACGTCTCAGATTGGAAGATTTGAGAGGTGACCTACTCATTCTGTTTATTATAATATGTCCTTAGCTGCATTGTAATATTTTTATTACTGGAACTATAGCCAAAGTTTGTGTATGTAGTCGTATTGGGGGTCTGTTTATTGTAAATGCAATATTTTATTTCTGATCAAAAGAACGAAATGAACTAAATGACTCAAAAAAAGATTTGTTCATTTTGATGAATGAGATTCAAAGAACCGAGTCACTAAAATGATCCAAACTTTCCATCACTAGTACAGAGATATACTATACAATTGTTTGTTTTAAACGTTGTGGTAAGAGTTTGAGAAAGCACCACATGTGGGTGCAATAGTCAGGTATCCGTAAATGCTTGGATATCAATGGTTTGCCAATGACTGCTGTTATTTGGGCTGTACAGACGATAAAATCTGAAGGGTAAGAGCATCGACGGCAATATGTGTAAAATGTAATTCTTTGGCTTTTTAACGTTTATTATAATAATCTTATGTTTAAGTGTAATACTTTTGCATCAGAAGGATATTTTTAGTCACGCGTCAAGTATATGTGAATATATTACATTCTTTCCTGGCCTTTACATAAAAAAAAGTTATTCTTCTTCTAAATATGAAAATTATATATATTTAAGAGGTGGAGGCAAACAGTCAGAACGTTTATGGTTAACAAAAACTAAACACTGATGCACTAAAGGCAGGATTCTGTATGCTAGGAATAATCAAAACCACAAAGAAACATATTTCAAACACAGCCTGAAAATGAGAAATGTCGGTTGTTTCTTTTAGCCTTAGCCCAAAATCATCTACTTTTCCAGGCTTAGAAGCTTATCACTCATACTGGAAAATGATAAACTCTTGGCAAACTAATGGTTTCAGCTTTTTCCACAGTGAGCCTGTATAAGCAACACTAACATTATCAGTGAGACGTCATTTTTTTCGCTCATGATATTCGATTGCATGCGCCACAGAACAAAAGGAACGTAATACAATGCAGTGCACACACCCAAAGTTACTCGCATGTACACAAACTTCTACTTAGTATAAATGTTCCGTCATACTCAATTCACTAAAGGGTCAGCAGTAGCGCAAATGTTTGCAAGACAATAAAAAAAGCACCACCTTAAACCACCTGAGAATCCGCCCTACTAAGGCTGATTTATGGGAGACTGTTCTTGGTTACACAGGCTGTTAGTAAGAACTGTGGTTGTCTCAGTGCTCGCAGTAAAAAGGTACAGTTTCTCTTTTCCATGCAACCTTTATCTCTTTGTTTGACCTTCAGAAAAAAGTAGATTACAACCAGACTGGATTAAAAATAAATAAATAAATAAATAAATAAATAAATAAATAAAAACACTCCCAACTAGTCCTATGTTGTCAAGTTTGACTATGCATCCATGTAATTAATAATAAATGTTATTTTTTTACAATGGCTGGATAAAAACAGAAGCATAATATGGTAAAAGTAAACACAGTAAACAAGCACAAAATATTAATACATAGTTCACCACTAGCTGATGTGCAATAGGTGCTGCTCTCAGGATGCAACTATTCAATCACTTATCTTCAGTACACCATTGACCCTGGACAAAGCAGAAACACCAGGTACAAGACGAGACTAGGTGGCCAGTCCATGCACATTCCTGCAGTCATTAGCACCTAGCGGTTCTTTAACATAGCCAGTCCATCTGGTATGGTTTTAACACAATGGTAATTGGAGAGCCCTGAGAAAATCACATGTAGGATAAAATCCTACAGAGACTCACGGCTTAGATTTGAGCCGAGGAGACCCAATGCTACACTACCATGCTGACCTGGGTGCACAATGACACAATGAAAAGAGGATATTATGAAGTCACGCAACATCATCCAAATACTTTATACAAAAGTCCCTGTAGTACCGCATAGCTTCTTTTTTTTTTTTTTAATACAAAACTGACTTGACGGTTACATTATACAAAAATCCGGTCCACCAAACAAACCTAAAACAACCTCATCAGACTAAATGCTAAAGAAGAACTCATTTGCAAAGCAAACACTTGGATTAGACAGAGTTACAACACATGTGAATTCAGTTAATTCTTTTCATACAACTTGCTCACTGTTGAACACGGCTGTTTTTTTCTCTAATCTACCGTAAAGAAGTCAATCATTCTAACAAAAACAAACAAACAAATAAATAGCTCTTGGGGGAGGGGAGATCACAAACTTTTTGGTAAGAGTCCATGCACAGGTCCATGTGCTTGTCTTCTTGTCCTCATCCTAGTTTACTGGGTAGATGTAGTGTTTACACCATGAGCAGCTTGTGGACTTTTAAATGATCCATTCATTCATTTGTTCATTCCTTCATCTCACCTACAAAACCTGTCTGTCTGTGTGTAAAACAAGCTCCTTAAAACATTTAAACCATAAGTACATAAGCTGCTCATTTACATTTTTATCTGATCAGCACACAAAGAAACTCTTTTATTTTTTTAACACAAAACGTGCTTAACCACTTTGAACAAACACAGGTGACCAAAAAAACATGGACATACGACGTTAAAGTGAGATTTTAAAGAGACAGTGAAACATATGTGCAAATGTAGAAAAATAGTTGTGTTGTGACAATTCAGTGTCAACTAAAGAAACAAAGGAAATCCCTTTCTTTTTTTTCTTTATGATTGTAAGATTCCATCACAAACACTGCGACGGGCTGAATCCCAAATTATTGCCTTTTGACCACCTAGTGCTCTACATAGGGAGCGATTCAGTACTTTCTCCACTTAACGTAGTGCACATAGGAAAGGCGTATAGAGTAATTTGGGACACCGCCGATGCCCTGTGGAAGTTTGGTGACAGGGACACATTTTCACACTTCCTGTTGAACCAAAACATGCTAAGGACGCGGTGGATCAGTACTGTTTATATGTTTAGATCTAAATAAGTAATTAAAATAGTAAAAAAATAATAATAATAATAATAATAATTAAAAACTCCCTTACCTTGTGTTACTTGTGAAGTTTTAAGCCGTGTTAGCTCATCTTCCTGAGAAAAAAGTTCCGCTCCGGTAACACCTGTTCACTCCTCGGCAAACAGATACAACATTTCCAGAACCTTTTCAAAGATGAAAGTGATGATAGATAGTCATACAACATTTAGAAACCTTATTTCATGTGTTTTATTCCATTAATTCATCCTGTTTGGTCGAAACGCTTCACTTTTCTCTCTCTCTAAACGCTTTGTTTGATTTTTGTCAGCTGAGAAGGGAGGCGCTCACGTCGCGCGCGCATCGTACGTTGTTATGGCAACTCTGCAGCGCACATGCACGAGGAAGTGATGGTATTTTCTACTTCCTTTTAAAATATCACTGAGCCTCTAAAGTCCCAAAAGGTGTGATTTTTTTTTTTGTTGTTGTTGTTGTCGCAAGTTAGTGTGGTTTATTTAACGCCGTCTTCAGCAGTTTTAGAAGGATAAGGTGGAACCCAAAGGCAAAATTGGTCTTCTTCTCTTTTTTATGTTTTGTTCTTGATTATATTAAAGATCCATTTCTGGTACCTGTGTACCACTTAGAACTTTCTCAACCAATCCTGGTCATCTGACACTACATTGTCTCTTGTCCTAAAAAGAGTCCAGACCATCTGATCTCACATAGGAACTGGAATACCAACTTACAATTTTATGGACAAAAGTATTTGGCAAAACCTGCAATAATATTGTATCCAAATACTCTCTCTCATTCACTTATCATCTATACATCTTCATCCTGTGTACAGGGTTACGGAGGGCCTGGGGATAATGTGGCCTATTCCAGGAGATTTAGGACATGTGGCAAGGTGCACCCTGGACAGGGTGCCAATCCATCACAGAGCACACACACATATACCTACACTCAGATGCTCATTTACACACTAATGCCATTTAGCCTAATCTGCATGTTTTTAAACTGTGGAGGGTAACCAGAGTACCCGGAGGAGACCCACCAAGCACGGGGAAAACATGCAAACCCCATGCACCCAGACCCAGAAGCCACCATGACCTCTTGTATCCAAATACATATACTGTATGCCCCAAAATATACAGTACTGAAACTCGCCATCTCAGCGGGTATAGCTCCAGATACACATGTTCCCAGTAGTGATAAGGAAGTTGTGTTGTGCATTTGTTGTTGGAAATGGGTCTCTTGATGGAGGAAAAAGTATTCATAGTATTATTTCCGCTCATACGGAAGTGGTTTTAAAAAGGTGCCAGAACAATTCCTTTCCATACTCGTAAAATTCCCCTGATCTTACACCACCTGGTGCCTACTTGTGGGGAGAGTGTTCAACTGTAAAGATAGGCCATTACCTGTTCCCGCATTACACGAGCAAATCACCTTCTTTTGCACGAGTCTGCAGCAACCTTTGTTCTGGGAATCTGGATTGAGAACCTGCTGGATCGGGATGAATCTACAGTGAGGTGGTGCACACACTTTGAATACTTACATTATGCATACCGTGATAAATCATCAGGCTAATAATGTTTATGTTAGTTTGTTTAGGAAAAATAAACTCACAGATGACAACAAGGTAATCATGTTCGCTTTTTATTTGAGTACTGTATATTTTGGCAAGTTCTTCAAGTTCAAGAATCAAGTTCTTCTTTTGTTTTATGTTTATTGGCTGGACTAAGTTGTTTGGCTGGACTGTGTTGTTTTGACCACCTATTTTGCATCGCAAGCAAAATAGATGGTCAAGTAAACGTCCAGTAAAAAAATACAAAAAATAACCTAATCAGTTTGAACAGTTTTACATTGAAGTAGGGCACATTCCTCAAACCACATTCATGCCAGGATTGTATGGTATGGACAATAGTCAGAGAGGTAACATATACTGGACAGAGAAAGTAAGAAAAGGAATGAAGTATGACATGGAGTGAGGAGAGAATGAAAACAGGCCACTGATAAAAACAGGGAGTAGTTTGAGTTATGACAGGTTCATAATAATTGACTAATTTCATAGTTATCTTTTGTAATAAACAGAACCAATGGGGAGAATTATAATGCACACAATGGTAGTTTATTTTTCAGGAAGTTAAGTCTCTTGCCTTTAAATATGCCAAAGTAAATGGCATCCAAGTGTTTTTTTTTCTCCAGAGGAAAAGATAAGGCTGGATACTCCTGGTTTGTGGTGTTTATGAAGCGAAACCCTAGTGTGAAGATTAGAAAGCTTGAGCCTCTGTCTGCTGCCAGGACAGCTGGGATCAATCCAGAAGTAATCATGAAATGGTTCTGAGATTATCAGGCTTTCTGGACATAAAGCACCTGCCTTCACACCTGTGCTACTGTGATAAGTGTAGGTGAGTGTGGGCAGGTTGAAAAACTCTACTATAAAGTCACAGCAGAGGAAAAGGATGAGATGAATACTGTCCTTGTGCCCCTTAATGCTGTGGGGAAATATAATTATATATTATTATATATGTATATATTACTACTGGAAAAACATACCACGCCTATTTCATAGATAGATGATTCCCATTAGTGTAGAATTAGACAAACCAATATTACCCATAGGGTAGAAAATGTGTACCATAGACAGATTTGTCTCTTTTAAGTTGGGGACAAGTTCTGTCACCAAAATCTGTCAATGTTTACATTTTTCTGCAATTTGAGCATTATGCATATAATATATGTATGTACTATATGTATGTACTATATATATACACTCACCTAAAGGATTATTAGGAACACCATACTAATACGGTGTTTGACCCCCTTTCGCCTTCAGAA
>JAOTRS010000036.1:27735230-27755663 GCA_028565755.1 Dinotopterus cunningtoni
AAAAATAATAGAAACATACATAACAATGATGAAAATATATAAATTACAAAACAAAATAATTATTTTTATTTTAAGTGATGATTAATTAGAAATATGATTAATGTTGAGGGGAAATTAAAATTATGAAATTAAAGGAAAATAAAGGACTGATGTATAATTCACGAGAATTATTGTTAAAGAAATATATGTGCGCATAAGGGATTCTGGCACAATAAATATATTTTTAAAAGATTTTCTTTAAACACAATGTACAATAGACCTGCTAAAAGAGTTTGTGATTAATTGTTTGTAATAAAACTGCTTATTTAACAGGTCTATTACTCTGAGCAGCAAAGTGCAACATATGTTCATGACTTTTATTTAAGGCTTGGTCAGGGGTTTACTTGAAGTCTTAAATAAGAGTCTTAAACACTATTGAGGAGGAAAAAATGCCTAATTCTAATACAAATATACAAAACATCTAAGTTGACTGTTTCGTTGCTTCCATTTCCCATGTACTGTTTTTATGTCGTCTCTCCCTCGTGAGTAATCAGAGCTTTCAGGGCTTTCCACCTTTTCAGGAAAAAACCTTGACCTCTCTTGATGCGTAGCAAATGTGTGCAGGTGCAGGTAGTGAAGCGGAAAATACTGATTCTTTGAGCTTTATGGGCATGAAACACATTGGCTCAGCTCATATAATCGAGAATGACTTAAATGGACATGGCCCAAACTGGGAACTCGTTTCTTCTCCATTATAGACCCTGATGATTGGATGGCTGTCAACCTTCTGCTCCTCTTTGAGTGAAAGTGGACATCGATCGTCAGCTTATTTATCCGTTGCTCATGGAATTCAGTTTTGGGAAATGGAATTTCGAGAATTTATTCAAAGTGTTCATTTCCCAACATGGCTGTTTTTCAACACATTTTTATAGGTTATGATGAGATGATCCCCATGTGGCCTCTTGGAAAAAATAATACATTGTATACAGTATATTGGTTGTTCTGTCTGCAATGTGTTGAATTTCTGAGTCTCTATCAGGGAATGAAGATTAGCAGATCTCTTAGAGTGGACTAAATATAACACATCGACTACTGGACTACTTCATTCAAATATATGCATCTTGTAATAGTGTGTTTTAATTAAATAGAAAGCATCTTGCTTTTAAATAATGAATGTGCTTGGGAAATTGCCTCTTGAACATTTCTCGCTGCTGGATTGTACATTAACATCATCACGGTTCCTAAACTCTTCCTTTTAAAGGTCACCTCATTTTTAACGTGATGCAATTTCAGTACTCCCTGTGTAGTTCTGGAAGGGGGCCAGACACTCTGCTAACTCTGGTGTTATTTCCAAAAAAAAAAAAAAAAGTAGTTTAATTCCCTGCTTCAATGTGCACTGTTAAGGGTGTGAAGTGTTTATTGCTTGTCTGTTTATAAAGTGCCAAAATGCATATGTAATCCGTAAATCTGCTCAGCGTAACTGTAAGAAGCCAACATGACTGCATTAAACCACACAGCCTCTTTTGTTACCTGCTGTATTTTGCAGCCCAGTATTTGCAACTGCAACACCACTTTGCAGAAACCTAGAGGCTGTGAGTGTTATTAATGACTGTGTCACTGCTCCCATTCCCAAGATGATGAATACACTACTCTAACTATTCACTCAATCTATCCATCAGTGACCAGTCCTCTTCTATTACCACTTCAGTGCTAAAAAATGAGAATGGTATTTAATAGCATGGATCTGATACAGACCTGCTGAGAAAGCTGTTTTCGGCTGCGTGCATTTGACAGATGAGAGAGTCGCCTCCCTCATGGCTGTTCACCATTAGCCAGGACAAAAAGAAGCCGAAGTAGAAAGATCCCGTTTTTTTTTTCTGCCAATAGACCAAAATGATTTTGTACACGACATAGGTCTTGAACGTTATGTTGTTCTTCTAAATGACTCATAACCCTTGCATTAAAATATGATGCTAAGATTTATGATTAGTCAGTGCTGATCAGGCCAAACGAGTTTCATTTACAGCATTTGGCAAACGTTCGTATCCAGAGAGGCTTACAGAAGTGCTTTGTAGTCCCCATCGAAAACATACCCTCATGCTACAGTAGTACTGTATAAATATCAGGATCTAAGAATACCATCAAACCAAACACACTTAGAGCGGAGTTTGTACAATGAGTTAGTAGAACAGCAAAAACAGTACAAGTTGAGTTTGTTTGTTCATTTGTTTAAATTAGTTTTAATTTAAGTGCTTCGTGAAGACATGGATTCTGTCTTCAGGATTTATAGGCTGTGCTGCAGTTCTTGAGACACCAAGGGGAACCACCTGGGTGTCAGTAAAGAGAAGAATTGTGATGACTGTCTTTCTGGTGTCTTGAGGGATGCTGGGTCAAGTCAAGTCATGCTCTAAGAGAATGATGTTATGGGGTTTGACTAGTTTTTGTCTTTTTAGACGATAGAGGTGTAATGCAATGACTCAATCTACTGTATATTTGACTATAGACTGTTTGTATTTCAAACCAAAAAGGTACCTTTAAATAGGTACCAGGTGGCACAGTGCTTAGTGGTCAGCACTGTCGCTTTGCACGTCCAGAGTCCGGGTTCAATTCCCACCCAGGTTCGATTCCCATCTCTGTGTGCATGGAGTTTGCATGCTCTCCCTGTGCTTGGTGGGTTTCCTCCGGGTACTCCGGTTTCCTCCAATAGTCCAAAGACGTGCAGATTAGGCTAATTGGTGTTTCCAAATTGCCCATGGTGTGTGAATGAGTGTGTGAGTGTGTGTATGTGTGTGCCCTGCAATGGATTGGCATCCTGTCCAGAGTGTAGCCCGCCTCGTGCATTTTCATAATGGTCTGTGAATTCAGTCTCTGACAGCTACATCATATAAGTGCTTAATTGATCTTAACTGAAATTTTAATTAATTTTAGAGTTATTATTTTTGGTTTGTACTTTGCATGTTTCTGTTAACAGGTGAAATCTTTGTCGTTCCACAAGCTCCATATCTGACTGCTTGCGTTTTTTTTTTGTGCCTCATTAGATTACACTCCCAATTCACAGCTACTGGATCATCTCAACCCAGTGAAACTCTTTGTCAATTTATCTTTAAAAGAAACAGCTCATCTACAATAGTCATTCAATTAACACTGAAGGTGTGCTGTGGTGTCGGGCGCCAAGATGGTAGCAACAGATGGTCTTGTGAATTTCAAGGAAGGGTCTCCATGGATCAGACTTGTTTGTTGCCACAAACGCTCGATTCAACAGCTTGAATTCTTTGTCATGTTCCTCAAAACGTTCCTGAACAATATTTGCAGTATATAAGTAGCATAATCTTGTGGTAAAAGGCCACTGTCTTCAAAGAATACTGTTGCCATGAAGGTGTAATTGGTCTGCAATAATGGTTAAGTACAGTAGGTGGAACATGTCAAAATTGCATCCATATGAAGAAACTTCCCAGCAAAACACTGACCAGGATATCAAGCTGGCTTGCCTTCTTCTCATAGTGCATCCATGTTTCATCTTTTTCCCATTTTAAATAAATGTAATTCATAATTCATAAGACCAGGCCATTTAATTTTTTTTTTATGGCCTAGTTCTGATGCTCACATGCGCATTTTGAGTGCTTTTGGCAAGAGACAGGGGTCAGCATGGGGACTCCGACCACTTTGAAGCTCCACAGCCCCTGTGTAAAAAGCTTTGTTGTACCGTGTGTTCTGACACCTTTCTGTTTTAGACAGCATTAACTTTTTCAGCAATTTTTGCTATAGAAGTTCTTCTGGGGGATCAGACCAGACGAGTTAGGTTTCCTTCCCAACATGTATCAGTGACTCTTGGATGCCCATGACCCAGTCTCTGGTTGACTAGTTGTCCTTCCTTATACTATTTTGGTAAATACTAGCCACTGCATACAAGGAACACCCTACAAGACCTGCCATCTTGGAGATGCTTTGATCCACTCATCTCATCAAGAAATTACCAAAGTCACTCAGATCATTACACTTTTCCTGCTTTGAACAACTTCAAGTCTGTTAACTTGGCATCTACAGTACGATATTCTAACACTTAACGTGCCCATATAAGGAGATAATCAATGTTACTCATTTCACCAGTTTATGATTTTAATGTTATGCCTGATGGGTGTATAATATATATCTGTATTTGCATCTGTTTAGAACATCTGTTTATTCACTAGTTAGGCATTCATGATTTCAATCTGATGTGGGCAGCTACAGGAAGCCAGAATGGGAACACAGAAATTACATGATGGAGTAGATGGAGTAGTAGTTGTAAAGATTTTTTTTTTAAAAATCCATTCAACTATATTCAGGTTCACTTGCATGTGCCAGGAATGACCTGCCAGAAAAATGGAGAGAAACCTTCATGATCATGTCAGAGCTGAAATAAAAAGAGAGATCATTCCTACCATTAAATATCTCACTCTCAACTTACTCATACTGTAGCTCTACCTCTGAAATAACAAAAATAATGAAGGGCTAACTCAAAAACAGTAGATGTCACAGTGCATTTCCCTGACTGAACACATGAATTCAGTCAGAGCTGGAACAACCATGCGGGTGTGAAGCTGGTCCAGAGTGGCCACAACTGCAGCACCCAGGGAAAAGCAAGACAGAAAACAATGTCATAACTCAGAGACTATAAATGTAGTGGAGCTAAAGCAGGACTCAGCAGGGGATATTAGCACATCATCCAAATGGCCAGACTAGTCTGGGGAACATATTATGTGTTTCTAACCTATCCAGTGAATTCTATACATGCATTTACATAAGTAAAATAAAATAAAGAACAATGTTAAACAAAAGACCTTTCACATTGTGCTGTATTGTACAGCATAAAATGTCCAAATGCATAGTGTAGTAAAATACAAACTGTATATGCTTGTTTGTATTTAATAATATTATCATTTAATAAATTCTAGTACAGACGGCACAGTCTTGTAGTGGTTAGCACTGTCACCTTACACCTCCAGGGTCCAGGTTGGATTCCCAGCCAGGTTTGATCCCCGTTTCTGTGGGCATTGAGTTTGCATGTGCTTGGTGGGTTTCCTCCAGTTACTCCGGTTTCCTCCCACAGTGCAAAGACATGCAGATTAGGCTAATCGGCGTTCCCAAATTGCCCGTAGTGTGTGAATGAGTGTGTGTGTGTGTGTGTGCCCTGCGATGGATTGGCACACTGTCCAGGGTGTACCCCGCCTTGTGCCCTAAGTCTCCTGGGATAGGCTCCAGGCCCCTACCAACCTGGTATAGACAATGAGTGAGAGTAATTCTGGTTCACTGTCGAATTTAATTTAAGACATAATATATTATGAAAAAAGGTTGGCACAATTTAGTCTATGCTGTAATAGGCGCTGAAATAAGTGCCTTTTGGCTTTCCATATTTGATAGTATCCATGCAATATTAATCTTGTGCAGTAATTCAAACTGGATTGCACTTCTTTTTCTTTGAACAACTGTGAAAACAAACACATATTAATGAAAATTCAAAGCTAACTACAATTACACTTGTTTACATAAGACTTATACATTTGAGGCTGTCCTCAGAGACATGCACATGGTTTTATTTTAAATTTAGCTTTTCAGTCTGGAAGGAGCAAAACTCACACAGTCACACTTACCGACTCAAAATAAACACGCACTTTTCTTGCAGGAGACCCATGCATTAAGGGCAGACCTGAAGGGCATTTCACTATGGGAGGCATCCATACTGACGCGGCTTACAGTGAAGCAGGGACCCAGGCCTAGTTACAGTGCTCACTTTAATTAATTGCTCAAATAGATTACATCATGGTGTCCTGCTGCCCTGTGAATAGCTACATTGAGGCCAGCTTCAATGGTCTGGCTTGGGCTATTGAAACAGGAATGCATCAATATTCACTGGACCGTACCGCATTCTTTGTCTCTGTAGCAACTCCAAGATTAATTCTCTCACTTTTTCTCATTCTCCTCCCCATACTTTTTCATCCTTCTTTTTTCAACTCTATATTTTTCCCGATAAAGACAGCAGAAAACTTAGATGTATCATAAATTAGCTGGAATCTGTGAAAGAAAAGGTCATCTTTCTGGTGGGCCCTCTTCTGGATGTATTGCTCAGCTTTTCTTGGACAGTGATTACAGAAAAAATATGAAGCAGGCTTATATAAATCCTTTCCCCAAATACTAAGTTTAAAAACGATATGAAACTACTACAAGAATTGCACTGCTGTAGCTCATAGAAAGCCCTGACCTCACTGAATTTCACGTATTTGCAAATCAAATACGCACCTGCTAAAGAAAACAAATACGTAAAAATTTGACTGCAGAACTGATTAGTTAAATTCTATTCAAAACCTGATGTCTGTGGGAATATATTTTTAAGTATTCAAGGTCATGCCTTACTAATAATGACGTCATTTTATATGTGCATCAAAAAGAAAAGAAAAAAAGATTTCCTCTTACAGGGTAATTTAGTACTGGACAAGTTCAAATCTCGGTTTGAAAAAGCACCAGGTTGTGAGTTCACAGATCTTAAAATAAGCTAAATTCGTATAAATCCGTTTATTAAAAGTTAGATTAACATAAAATGATAGATCATATACTTTATTACTTTTTACCCAACTTATACAGATGAATATACTGTAAGCAATTTAAGGAGACATTTTGGGAGTTTTAAATCCCTTGGAATGTACATTACAACCATAAACATTTTGAAATGTAAATATGAACTTGGTTTAGTTATTACAGCTTTACAAGTTTGAAAACAAATATTAGTAAAGTACACTATTACTTGCAGCTGGAGTGGTACGGCTTTTAATTCATGGAAACCAAGCACAGGGAGAGCATGCAAACTCCATACACAAGGCAGGAATTGAACACAGACCCTAGAGGTGTGAGGCCACAGTACTAACCACTAAGCCACCGTACTGCCACTTTTAAAGGCACAGTAAATATTTGCTTTTCTAGATGTTCCAGGTGCTTGGGTAATCTCTTATAGTCTAAAGACATGCAGATTAGGCTAATTGGCGTTCCCAAATAGCCCAAAATGTGTGAATGAGCGTGTGTGTGTGTGTGTCTATACTGTATGTGTGCCCAGTAATGAATTGGCACCCATTTCCCTTAGTCTCCTGGGATAGGCCATGAGATAGCCCTATGAGCCTGTATACAGGATAAAGCGGTACAGTATAAACAACCTTTTAAAACCTAGTGATGAACATGACATAACACGATCATTAGATTAAATCTTAAAAATTAGCACCGTTCTTTGTGGTGACGTGGAAAATCTCCATGGTTCGTGGAAAGCTCCATTTTTCTCAGTTTGATTCTGAGCTTTTGTTTTTGTCTGTGTAGAGCTTCTCATGATCAGCTCGTCTCTGTGTGGGGCTTCTCTGAGCTTTCCAGATGTCCAAACCATACTAGTAGGTGGACCATGCTAAATTGCCTCTAGGCATGAATGAGCATGTACATGTGTGTGCATGGTGTCTTGTGATGGCCTGGCATCCCATACTGTATATATGTTCCTTTGAGAGATCCAGATGGGTTTAAGGGCGTTTTCACAGTACGCACTCTGGCTCGTACCGGACCACACTTGATCTTAAAGTTCAGTACATTTGTATAATATGAACATTTCATATTGTACAATGGTCAGGCATGGGTCAGAGTACAGTGCTGGTTAGCTTTCATATTTGATTCAAGCTGAATGATGTACTCGGGCATGGCTCGAATCAAATATCAAAGCAGGCTATACCTGAATATGGAACTCCACAAACATCAATGCTGTTTGTCTTTTCTTAAATTCATGTGTACACTCCAATCTTATCTTTTGACCTACACAGCCATAGCTGGTTAAGTAGGTAGGCAGGTGAAAGATTTGCAGTTGATTTTTTTTTTTTAAATATCAATATTATTAGGAGTAGTGTGAAGGATGATGTCCTTGTTATCTTCTAACGAATTACATGCATTCTGCCACCTTCTGTATTAGACATTGTTAATACTAGATCTGTGAATTATAGCTAGACCAATTTATTTTGATTTTTGGGCATTGTGATTTGTGTTTTTTTTTTTAATAACACTAATGTTTACTCTCTGATTTGTCTCACGCAGTTATATTTCTTAGAGGTTTAAAGTATTAGAATTTACTCAAAGTATCTAATTAAGGCCCAATCACTATGACATCTGCCCTATGTCGTCATAATCTGTAAAGGGCCCTTTTTGTTTTCCTTAGGTGGGGTACACCCTGGACGGGATGCCAATCCATCGCAGGGGATTATTATTATTAAATGCATTGAAATTCTAATTTAATGTAGCAAATGTTGTTGATTTTCATGCCATATCTTATACAAAGCAAAAGAAACAATGGTTATTGCAAGTGCATGAAAGCAAGCATGCACGTTTCTAGGTGCAAAATGTAATCCCTTCATTATACCACCTCAGCATGAAGGAAAGGCCAAAAGCAGTAACGCAGAAAGCTTAATGGTTAGCTCTGTCGTCTTGCACCTCCAGGGGTTCGGCTTTGATTTATACATGGAGTTTGTATGTTCTCCCCGTGCTTGGTGGTTGTGAATATTGACCGGAGGTCTTACCAATGTTGTAAAAATGCTTATAAATATAGTGGTCACCACTGGCCCTAGTTGGACTTCAGATGGATTGATGGAGTAATGCAGGAACATTTGCAAATCTGTTAAAATACTTGACCTTCATTGAGAACCACCAGGATTTATCATTATTACAGTCAGATGAAAAGTGTCTCACCTAGGTGAAAAAGTAAATTTTCAGATAGGATCATATAAGACCATTTTTCATACTACTTAATGCTTCTTATTTCCCGATCCATGCTTCGTTTTTTTGTAAATACACATACACATTTACAGTATATTTTTATCACTCTCTCACTTACTCACTCATCACCTACATAGGGTCACAGGGGGCCTGGGGCCCATCCCAGGAGACTAAGGGCACGAGGAGGGGTACACCTAGGACTGGGTACCAATCCATCACCAGGATACACAAATACACACACACACTCATTCACACACTATGGGCAATTAGGGAACATCAGTTTGCCTAATCTGCATGTCTTTGGACTATGGGTGTAAACCAGAGCACCTGGAGGAAATCCACCAAGCACGGGGAGAACATGCAAAGTCCATGCGCACAGTCCTGAGGCGGGAATCGAAACCAGAACTTGGAGGTGCAAGATAACAGTGCTAACCACTAAGCCACTGTCTTATATTATTATCAGATAAAAAGAAACACATTTGCTAAATACCTACAATTTCATACCCTATTATGTAGTGTATGTATCTATCTATTTGATCCAAATAGTCATTTAGATGAAACTTGGCCAATTTAGATTTAACATTAAAAGACATAAACCTGAAAAAGTGTATCATTCTAAGATGCTAAATTGTTAAGATATTGCAGCACGGATTTGACATCATGGTTACGGACACTACAGAATTTTTGCTTTTTAAGTAAGCTTGTACCAAAAACTAATTTAGGCAACAGGTCATACTGTAAGCTTCTAGTAGCTTAAACTAATTTTAGTATCAATGCTCATAAAGAAATGAGAATAATTAGCATTTTAAATTAGTAATGTTTGAAGCGAGACCGTATAATTCTAAAAAAAATCTTTTTTGAGGCACATGTTGCAGCTAATGTTAGCAACTTTTTAGGGAAGGTCCCTCCCATGTGGCATACACTTCAGAAGTAACTACATTTTCTGTATTATATGTATAACATAAAAAAAATAGCACACTGTGTTTTGGTCGAGTGTATGTGTGTGAGAGAGAAAGAAATAGAAAAATGTTGTAAGTTAAGTACTCGAATGAGCCTTCTGATGTCTTTTGATCACTACTGTGATTAATAATTATGATTGCTGGTGTAACTCGGTGAAATCGGTGCCTTCTGTCTTTAATTCAGCCCGAGAGAGAGAGAGGGAGAAAGAACGGAGGGAGGAGGAGGAGGAGAAGAAGAAGAAGGAGGTGCCTGGCGCATGCGCACTGCTCACGCCGACCACACGCGGCTTTAGTCGCGCCGTTTATTCGGCGTCCACCATGCAGCATTACACAAACACCACTCCGGCTGGAGGAGGAGGAGCAGCAGCAGCAGCGCGCGAGACGCGAGACGCGAGAGCAGTCCGGCTTGTTGTAGACGCTGCGCGCACTCGCGATCGACGCCGTGCTGTTCATCATCCGCACCATGGGCTAAGAGCAGCACGCCGGGATTACGCGCTTCAGCCATGGGGACGCGGAGTGATCTTCTGCTCTGATTTTTTCCTCTTTTCGTTTTTTTTGTCCCCCTGAAAACGGAAGGCGCAAAAATTGAACTGAAAGAGAAAAACGAGAAAGAGAGAGAAAGAGGGGGATCCTTTAATTAATTAACCCTGTGCGTCTGGGTTTGCTCTGCTTGCTGTGTCTTTTTGTCTTGTTTTGGGGAGAGATGATTGCAGATTTGGTGTGTAGCGCTGTCGCTCTGGTCCTGTACGTCAACACGCTGGGTGCTGATTTCTGCTACGATGACAGGTACATACACACACACACACACACATACACCATACACTCATGCACACACCTTGCATCCTGATAAACTCAGAAAACGTTATTATGACGTCATAACCCCATGCACCTCGTGTCTGGCATGGTTTATTCCTGTGTGCATCTTATATGCTGTTTACCTTCTTTCATACTTAGTGTGTAATAAAACCATGCAAACTCAGAAACAATATCATTACACTATAACCCTCTGCACATGGATCTGGCATTCCTTTAATCGTGTTTCCATGAACCCATCAGCACAAGATTAATGACTAAACCGACCCATCCTTTATGAAATCGATCATTCCACTATGATTTGACATAACCATCCCTATAAATCTTCTCTGCATTACTCCCATCTAACTTTGAGTGTGTGTGTAATGAAAGCTGTGAAAGCGAGTAACTTGAGATCAGATTGCATTGGATTTATCCGGATCCCTTGAAATGCACAGCACCGGCCAAGTCTTAAACATATTTCTGTGATTTTTTTAAATTTTTTCCATTCTTTTTCTTAAAAAAAAAAAATTTTTTTTAAATTAAACAAATGCACATGCCTACAGTCGAAATTACAAAATGCATGTTCATATCACATCTGGGTATGTTGCTTATCTACACTAAACTGGGTTCCTGTACACCATTGAGTCTCATACGGGAATTTACATATCATTTTCTCATCGGACATCTTCCGATGCTAGTGCCAGCGATGCATGAAGGAGAGATCTTGACCTGTAGCTAGAGTTTATTCAAGCGCCTCTGGTATCACAAACGTGCAGGATGTGGAGGAGCTTCGCTTGAACTTATAATGTAGAAGGCTAAACAGTGTTTAAGACAATAAACTCTTGCCATATGAAGGCACAAATAGTTTTTTTTTAATCCTGGCAAATCAGTCCTTGAATAATGACGCTAATAATATTTTTCAATTAATCATCTACTACTTGATCTTCATCCTAATATGACCTTCCTCTGTGTGCATGTTATACAGTATGTTGTGTACCATTTTTCATACTCCATCATAGTGCCATGCATAATAAAACTATTTGCAGCAACTTTTTATAAACACCCATCTGAAAATAATCTCTTCATTCATATTTTGGCAAGTGTACAATTACATTTTATTTATTTTGAAGAAGAAGCAGCCTTTATTTGTCCTGCATGCTTTTCAGGACATCCAGCTTGCTAGGAAGCTGGGGTGAGATGATAGAGAACCACTGCAGCAAAAACATTTAAGGGACTTATTATTAACTGACATCAACAGAGCTGATTAGGTTAAAGTAAAAATTAATTTATACTTGTTTTTTCATAATTTTTTTTAAATCTATTTAACCAGAGGGTAATAAATACAATGGGCGTTCAAGTCAAACCGGGACTTGCGATGACCTCTCTTTTAAATGAAGCCGTAAAACCGATTTACATTTACAGAAGACTTTAAGCACGGTACAGTGATGAGACTCTTAGTCGTGAATGACAGTTGGCTTAGAGCGTTATTCCAGTGAACGCCTGATCCTTGAAAATCGACAGATAACTTGTTGGCAACTTGCGAAAGAGACGCATCTGTATGTGCACACAACACTGTACACACAGTGCACATTACAGGAACTTGCCTGGGAGTCATTGCCATATCCCCCATACAGTTCTGACCTCGCTCCAAGCCATGTCCACATGTTTGGGCCATTAAAGGAGTTCCTGTGAGGCCAGCATTGCAGATGTGAAGCAGCACTGGTGAAACGCTGGCATAAGTGCATTATTGCAGTTACAGTATGTACAGAAATAAAGGTTTTTTTCAAATGTGCAAGCAAAAGTCCCGGTTTGACTTGAACACCCCTTGTAGAAAATATGCCTGTGATGAATAGGTCTGAAATATCAGGCTTCCACACTTTATTATGTAATTTTGATGCATGAAGCAGCCGTTTATTTTGTATGAGGTGACACAATTTAATAGCCTTCGATGAGGATACGGCTGATCCAAATTGCTGGATCGTTAGGAATAAATATAATTGGTTGTGATTTTCATCGCAGCCCTAATACACTGGGAAAGACAACATGTCTAGATTCACGATCAGTGTGGAAACAAGGTGGTGGTGGAGGTGTGATAAGAGCTCCTAATTTACCCAGCAATTAAACCAGCAATTAAAGCTATAGACAAATAGATTTTTACATGGTCAAACATAGTATTTTTTCCCGTCAGTGTTTGCGTTCTAGTGGTTGGTATTACGGCATTTAGATTTACTAGAGAAGCAAACCCGATAGGTCTGTGTCTTATTATCTTTTTTTTTCTGACCTACAAAGTATGATGCCCTGAATAAAACATAATTGATTTAGATCCTACACTCTGCTATTTGTGTCTTGCTGCGTAACACTATATTCACTCGGTATCACAGTAAGTGTCTCAGCTCTGAGGTGATAGTAGTCCTGCTGCTTGGGTTGTTACCTCTAATCTCATTCCCAGCAGTGGTCATGCTAGAAATAATCTATACCGGAGTAAATACAGAGAAATAGGGATGGTCCAGATTGTGTACTGTGGCCTTTATGTTAAGAGACATGATGTGAAAAAGGAAGACACAAAGCAAGATGTCTATAATAATCAGTCTGATTATTATACACATAGAAATAATATACACATAATATACATAGACATACTGTATATAGACATATTATGTTTGCGAAGTCATCTTGAGTATGCTTATCACACAGGGACAGTAGATGTTTTGATTACTTACAGTGCTGTGCAAAAGATGCGATTTAAAAATGAGTTGTTTATGTAACAACCTCAGCAGCGACCTCATTTCCCCTCTCGTCTGTTCCAACCACTTAGCATTCACCATCGCCAGTATACTAATCACCGGCCTGATCATCTGTCATCATCTGCACCTGTTTCTCACTGGTTCATGCCTTTAGTTTTTATGCTTGAGTCACTGTGTGGCTTAAAAAACTAAAAGCATTGGAGGGAGGGGGTGTCAAGACTTTCGCACAGTAATGTAGCACCAACAGGTTTATTTACTAACGCCGAGTTTTAAGGGGGTATGACATAAAATGCACCAATTGCTTAACAGGGCTTCTAACAACAACAACAAAAAAAAATTCAAAGCTTTTATATTGAATATTAAATGACATCATATTCGTTACAAATCCTAACATATACTATGAATTCCTTTCATGCATATACTGTATTTAAGTAATTGTATTTTGCTCATAAAAAGAATTCACTTCTGAGAGGGGGTCAAATTTATTTTCCAGTTAAAAGGGTCCTTGAGACGTACTTTAGCGTTTACAGAAACCCTGCTGTATACTGTTACACACATGTTGTTGGTTACAATAGCTTACGGTGTCATGGGATTTTTCCCCAGTCAGTTTGCTCAGCCTGTTTTATGCACGTTTATACCTCGAGATTGATCCCGTTGTTGTGTGTAGCTATGGCGTGGCCGTGTGTAATTATCGTGCTCTTGTCATACACTTCATATACCTCTTTCGTGTCATGATGTGAAGATAGATGCGGAGTATTTCATATCCGTCTGCTTATTTATGGATGGGATGATGATGATACAAATCTACTTGCCTCAAGTAGTTTTAGCCGACCACCTGTGGAGGATTAAAGGTCCTGTACACTTCCCACAGCAGCAGGCTCGTTTCGTGAGATAAACCCTGCTTTATTGTCTTCCGCCAAATTCACTCATGCATACGGCACATTTTTCCAATTTCCATATCCCGTGTGCACGTTTGGAAACATGTGCTATTTTTTTTAGCATGAATTGTTTTTCGATCATGATGTAATTCGGTTCCCAATTAGCAGGCCTAATTCCAAACTGAAATAATCCTCGGTCCCTTAGCCTCACCTGCTGTGAGCCTAGTGTGAAGAAAGGGGAGTCGAAAGCATCCCATCAGCTTTGGCCCCGGTCAGAGTCGCACAGCTCAGCCTCGTTATTCTTTCATTCGCTGTGAGAAGGAGCAGATGTGGAGCTGTAGGAAAAGCCGAGTGTGGTAGACGTGTACAAGAGGGAAATGTCGAACAGCGGTATACGACCATACCCAGGGTGGAACGAGCTGCTTCGCCTTTTGCAATACAAGTGGAGATTGAAGTGAACAGAACTCCCTTAGATAACCCCGGCTGTGTGGCTGCTTTATTAAAAAAGGGAGGTTGGGATGAGTGTGGTTCGAGGAGGGAAGGCGAGTAAAGAACGAGTAGAAACATACATAGTAAAATATGTGAATTATCTGTAAGTAGGCGATGATGAATTCCATAAAAGAGAGATTTTTATTCCATCACTTTACTTTATTATTATTATTATTATTATTATTATTATTATTATATTTTCATTCCTTGACTGTGACATTTAAGTTTAAGTTAAGTCTTTATTTGTCACATATACATTACAGCATAGTGAAATACCTTCTTCGCATATCCCAGCGTAACTGGGGTCAGAGCGCAGGGTCATCCATGATAAAGCGCCTCTGGAGCAGATAGGGTTAAGGGCCTTGCTCAAGGGCCCAACGGTGGCAACCTGGTGGAGCTGGGGATCAAACCGCCGATCTTCCGATCAGTAACCCAGTGCCTTATCCCTCTGAGCCCCATTTTTATTATTAAATATCCATACCGAATAGCCAACGTAACTACCATAAGCTCAGCGCATTGATTTAAAAATTTTATTATATCCGAAAAAAATCAATTTCTCCTAAGGTAGCGATATTTCTTTTCCTCCTAAAAGAAACATAACAAAAAAAAAGCCTATTTATTAATCGAACAGCCAAACGAAAAGGCGATTTGTGAATCAAAACCATTTAGCTAATGATTAAAAAATTAAAAAGTGATGCAGCCCAGCGTCGACGTCCGTGGGGACTCTTTTGGACACATCCGTACGCAGCAGCGCCAGATGATAATGCATTATGATTCTCGCTCATATTTATGCAAGCTTTTTATAGTAAGTATTTTCTCTTGGCATAAGTAATCAGGAAAAATGTCCGGCTTTTTCGCCGTAGCCAGAGCCGAAGCATAAATTCTCATTAGCCATTCGCGTCAACATGAAAGCGAAGCTCTCCTTTCCGTTGCGGTAATGTGTTTAGGTGAAGGAACGGCGCGCTGGTGCCGTCACGTCACCCAGGTTCATGTGGTTCGTAGTAAGCTGCGCTCGTTAAGGTTGGGACATGCAGGCTCCCTCAAAGGGTATTGCGTTTGCTCTGTGACTCCCAGCGCTCTGGAGCCGACACCTGCGATAAGGAGTGCAAGATATTATTTACAAGTTTCATATTTCCGCTATAGCGAACGTCTCAACCAGGCTGCAGATGGACAAACGTAGAAAAATAGAAATATGCCTGGGTCTCTAATCTGTTGGTGATGTACGAGTCTGTACAAGTCTGTCTCAAGGTTGGTGTCCTTGCTGTGAAGTGATGATGGATAAGATGGCTGCTATTACAGGGCCTAAGTGATTATATTTAATTGTCTTTCGGCTGCTCCCCCCAAGGGGTCGCCACAGCGGACCATCCAGTCCACGCAGCAAACTTGGCACGGGTTTAACGCCGAATGCCCTTCCTGACACGATCCTCCAATTTTTCTAACTAGTGCATGCAGTGGCTCGAACCCGGATCCTCAGATCCTCAAATCATCAACCCACAGTCTTATCCGCCTGATCCACCAGTGATTATACAGGTTGGAAAAAATCAGTTTGAGCTGGAATCAACCATTCAAAACCTGATTTATAAATTAAACCAGAAAAGGATAAAATCTTTGCACAATCGTCCTTTTGTTCATCCACAAAACAAAAGAAGCTCCTGTAATTATTGTTTTTTTTCTTCCTTTTTTTCCCCACAAAGTGATCTCTAAGGACAACTTCACATTGGCAACTTTAATCACATTGTTGTAATGAGAGGCTGCGGCGGAAAAGCACTGAAAAGGTCTACAGCAGTCTGCAGTACTGCGTAGTCAAATCCTAGATTCTTGTTTTGTTTACCAGACAATGGTTGCTGTTCATGCTAGCCGGGTTTGAAGTTGCATCACATGATGTCATTCTAAGCAATACGGCCCGCTTCTGTCAAAAGTGATCACGCTCATGTTGATAAACCATGTAATAACAGATATAGCGAGTTAATTTTAATCTAAAAATTTAACACAGGACAGTTTAGGAATAACCAATAAGGACAAAATCTTGTATCAGTCTTATACAGTTTGGACATGTTAATATATTCAAATTATTATATATCACAATATATTAAATTTAAGAAAAAAAATACTTATCCAGAACAACGACACACGTTCCTGACTGGTCTGTGGCACGACATTTAAAATTCTTTTTTTTTTTGTCATATCACACTTGAACCATGTCCAACGTACCTCCCTATTAATGTACAGGTTCCTCATCTTTTACCTGGGCTTTAAACTTTCTCTTCGTCATGTTTCTCGTTTCGTTTTTTCTTCTATCACCTATCTCATAGCTGCAAACTTTGTCAAGCAAAAGAGCTGCATTTGGATTGTGGCTGCTATTGATGATCTAGGTAAATCTCAAACAAATAATGTTTTTTCTGGTCTCCTTCGATATGCATCACCATGCATCAGCACAGTAGCTTTCAGTGCAGTTGGACAGATGTGTGGAGGAATAGAGCTCGCTATTATAGTATGATGTAGATCTGAAGGATGGGTATAAGGATGCTTTCACACTACAGACTCTGGTCCAGATTGGAGTACACTTGACCCTAAAATTCAGTACATTTGTGTGATGTGAACACTCCAACAGCTACAGAGTACAGTGCTACGTGTCTCGAATCAAATATCAAAGTCAGCTATACCTGGATATGGAAGTGGATTCCATGGCATCAGCGCCAGCGTTTGTCTCTTATAAAATTCCTGTGTATGCAGCAATCACATCGTCTGACTTACGCAGTGATGTCTGGTTAATTAGGAAGGCAGGTGATAGGGTTGCAGTTGAAATTGTTTCTCCAATATCAATAATTTGGAATTTCCTTTGGGATTATCCATCCATCCATCCATCCATCCATCCATCCATCCATCCCACCCCATTCCAATTATGTGCCTGCTGTCATCCATCCATGTCATCCATGTCATCCATGTCATCCATCCATCCATCCATCCATCCATGTGCCTGCTGTCATCCATGTCATCTACATATAAGTAATATAAATTGAAATTAATATGCATTGAAATTCTGTGTAATTAGTGTTTATTTTGTAATGTTTTAAAAAAATTTTGTCATATCTTACAAAATACAAAAATCTTCTATTGCACCAGCCACTAATGAAATGAGCAGTTGTTCCCCAGTATGGTACAAATCAGTTGAGCCTAGTGTGAAAGCATCCTAAGAAATATGGTATGCTATACACGAAACCGATGAGATCCACTGGATTAAGGAACTTGATCACATACGAAATGGTGTCCAATTAGAGTGTTGGACTAACCGTGAAGTCGTGACACCATGACAACGCCGGTGGATCTTTTGGCTATTTGTGTTTATGGAGGAAAAAAATTTACCCAGATTTGACATTTTAAGTATTATATTCTGCAGAGTTTATTTCTGGGCATCAATCTAAACCCGCTAGCACGTGGGCGAGTTTCCAGGCCCTGCGTTGCGAACCTCAGCGATGAGTCGATGTGTGCTGGAAATAGGCTTGTGTGGATGTGCGTGTATCTTCATGGGTATGTCTGCAATGTCCTCATGCTCCAACACCACAGTTGTGGCGAGAGCCGAGGGCGGCAACCCAGACTCCGAACATCTCCCTGTAATTATCCCTCTCTGAGGGAGAGAGAGAGAACGAGAACACCGCTCACCCTGTGAGGCCTCCTCTAATCCTCTAACAGCTATGTCCAGATGGCCGTGTTTTTGCAAAGCATTGTGGGAAAATAATAATAAATTTCGATATTTTTGTTTGGTGAGTAATGAGATGAATGATCTACTGAGTTGTGATGCAGACATCAACACTTGGAGAAGATTGCAGTGTAACAGCCGGATGTAGGAGTGAAAGTGAGAAGAGAAAGAGCTGTTCTCACATATTGCTCAGCTTTTTCCAAAATATTACAGAGGCACTGTTTATGGCAATAATTTCACAGCGTTCATTTATTTCTTCGCGGACGCTCGTAAACATTTGACCGTTATCATCCTGTGCTCAGTCAACCTGTCTGTCGGAGTTCAGACTGACACGTTGCTCTGTCGTTGAAACGCAACATATGGCCTGTGCATCAGTTTTAAGCATATTTTTGTTCCCGCAGAACATTTTTTTTTTTTTTTTTTTTTAAAGTAAACCAGTTCCATGTTATTGGTCACTGATGAGCGAGGCACAGGAGGATGGATGAGACAAAACATTAGTACAGTATTATTGTAAAATGGGTGATGTCATAATTGTGAACCGTACAACATTTTTTTTTTTTTCATGGAATTGAAACATAAGATCTTTTCCATGGGGACATCACTTGAGTAACAGGATCAAGTTTCTTAGTAATCTGTATTGTGGGTTACTTCTTTTACTCAAGTATGCAATGTGACATAAGGAAATGTGTATATATATATATTTTTTTTTCCCTTTTTTTTAAATTAAGACAAAAATTTAATCCTGATCATGTAATCACTCATTTTGTTTTGTGCATGCTGACAGTCAGAAATCAGAAAAAATTTAAAGCCAGACAAAATGCATAGAGGGATCGTTAGATGACAAACAAAGACAGATGATGTTTTCTATTACTGTTAGTAATGAATGGAACTAAGGAATCACTCACGTATGAGCTGAAGAAATAAAGGCTCAGACTGCACTTTTAGTTGTCCGTATTTCGATTAATGGTGGAAAGTCTACCGGAATAAATGATGATCGTTTTTTTGCTTGCAGTGATTTATCCTCTTCTCACACTGTTCTTGATCATGGTAGGGAACTGGTAGGGGACAAAAGGCAGCATTTTTACAGGTTAGACTAGAGGTTACCCCTCGGCTCCGGCCGCGTACATGAGGTTTACCCGCAGCTCCTGATGCCTGCGTGCTACCGTTACCTGTAAATTGAATGTGTGTACACTGTACACACACACACACTATCAGTCAAAAGTTTGGACACAACTTCTGATTCCTGATTTCTATTTCTTCCTACATTGTAAGACAATGCACCTTCCAGCCACTAGACCCAGGAAAAATTGTGCAACCAGGTCCAAAATTACTCTGCCCTTAATAATCCACCTTTACTGCTGCATAGTGACAAATGTCAAAACAGGTGGCAGGAGATAAGAACGTTCTTACATGTTGACATGGAAACTATGCTCCTTAATCGTTGCCATGTGCAGTAGGAAATTCATTAAGTCGAACAAAGTATTCATTTTGATCGTTTTTATTTTTAGATTGCTCATGCCCTAAGTAACCTCAAGCTAAATAGAAAAGCTCAAAGCGAAATAAGAACCCCGTCCAGTTATTGCGCAATTCATTATCCAAATAGTTGATTGTTTAAATCATTGCAAAATTATTTGAATATGAAAATAATAATTGGTTGTAGCCTGTGCTGTACAGGTTTTTTGATTGATCAAACGTAAAAAATTGACATGCTTACCATCACAGCTTTACAACCTGACATGCTGAGCATGTATATTATAGCTTCACAACCTGTTATGGTTTTAGTCAGGAGAAGGTTCAGCGCTCAGATGAAATATAATTGGTGCAGGAATAGTTTCAGGACTGGGACTGTGAGACACGGATTTATCACAGAATTATCACCTTTAATAGTGAGAAGTTTTTTCAATGCTTATAATTGGTGTTGTGCAAGTGGGAGGCCAGATTGTGTTTTTTTTTATTTCTTTAACACCAAAAACAGTGACTTGAAATGCTTCGAAGAGCTTATCTCCTGCTAAAATACTGTAAGTCCTGGACAGCGGTATTCTGTAATTACCTGCTTTGTGTTTTCCTGAATTTAGGAAGTTTTGAAAAAAACAACAACTCCCTAGTCAATATCAGATCAGTGTGAT
>JAOTRS010000036.1:27760860-27776859 GCA_028565755.1 Dinotopterus cunningtoni
AGCGACGGCAGAAAGAGAGAATCAAACAGATCGATCAGCAGAGGTGACCAATCAGATCATCACATTTTTTGTTTACACACACACACACACACAAACACACACACACACACACACACACACACACACACACACTGGAAACCATGCCTAAAAATGACTAAAAAGGGAATCTCGCGTAAAAGGTCCCCTTTAAGCAAGTCCACATGCATTAATTAACTTGGGGTTATTACACATAGCCCGCTCGATGTGTTAAGCTTGTGATTTTTACGACATATGATTAGACTTTTTTCGAGCGCCTCCTTTTCTCTACTAACACAATCAAGCTTTCAAGGCATGTCGTAACATGATACGGTAATGTGCCTAAAAACATGGAGCGTCTCTCTCTAGTCTCTAAATAATATTCCACTCCAGTATATCTTATTGTTTAAGAATATTCATTAGCATACACAGATTTTCCACATAAAAAAAAAAAAACCTGCGTTTGCTATACAGCATTACTATTGGACTGTATGAACAGTTCTGCAAGTAAGTTGTGTGCTAACAATGTTTTTTTTTCTATGAGACTTGGATGGCTGGGTCGTATCTATGTATTATTTATTATAATAGAGTCATTCTTCACTACGGTCATTGGCTTGCTTGTTTTGGCTTGTTATGACAAAGCCTCTATTTTTCATAGGAGTTCTTCAAGCTCTTATAATTCTATTTACTGTCTCCTCGGTCTCCGCAGACCATCTCTATCCCTCAGGCTCGAAAAATAAAAGTAAGAGCTTCAGTTAAGTCTTACAATCCTGCTGACTTTCATCCCGAGGACTGTCTGGAGCTGTATCGAGAAAGGTTTCAGTTTATACCCTATTCAGTGTAGCTGGCTTTCAGGCGTTTGGACGACATGTGAAGGAACGGAACCAGAGATGCCTGTAGGCTCAGTCATCACTCTTGACTTCATCTTTGTTTCGTTCTCTCCTTACTCTCTGGCTGCCAGATCCGTCGTGGGCATATTGGACAGCAGCTGTGAGAGGCATGCGTGCTATACTGGCTCCGTTCCCAATGGTGATGCTTGCCTCAAGACCTGGATGCCTACAGCATGACATTATTCATGCCTGACATCATCACGGATCCACAACACGCTTGTCCTCTGTAGAGATCTACAAGCTAACACGAGTCCAGATGCTAAAGCACTCACACCGAGTCGTGGAGTGTAAGCCAGTGGAGGTTTTTTGAGTCCTGGGTGTTGATGTGCTTTATGGACCTTTAGTGTTAATGTTAATAATAAGGGTTAATATTTTCCTGTAGTAGCACACGCCGATATGTTTTTCCGCTCATACTGTAAACACGGTAATATAGAAGGTGCCGGGGATAAAAAAAAAGACCCCGGTTTGTTTTTATCCAAATATTAAATGTCAGTCTTTATAACAGCTGCTGTGCATCTTGTTCTGTGTTGTGACACAGCACTCTCTTACACACATTATTTATTAAAGGATAACGCAATGGGCGTCCCTCTGCGATCAAAGCCTCACAGATCTGTTGTCATTGCTGTGTGCTGTGTTTCTGATTTACCCATAGTGCCACTGCTCACGCTCTGGAAGATCACATGCTAACTTTAATTAAGTTTATTTCTTCAGTGATGCCTCTTCAATGTTTGTGCACGAGTTGCATGGCACAACATGCACCTGCCCTTATATGGCATTACCTATGCTAATTATACGCTAATTTTATGTACCTTCAGTCTAAGATCAAGTGGGAATCATAATTCAGCTGAGCAGATTGGGATGGTCAGGATCGTTCGGTGCATTTACACTCAGACTTACATCTTACTACAGTACCTGTAATACATCCCATAACTGCACAACTGTATTATTCAATAATACAGTATATATTTATATAAATAAATATATATATATATATAGAGAGAGAGAGAGAGATCTGAATCCTAACACAAACGTGAAATTCGGACCACGTCTCAAAGAAAATTTAATTGACCGCACTTTCTTGTATTTTAATCCAATTCCCCGGATCTATCCTATAGTAAGGTCGCATATTCACTACATAGCCATGTTAGCCAAGTTGTATATGCACCGATGTATATGAACTACAATTTTGTAGATACTAAACTGCATTTCGTTACCAGTACTATGCAATGATGGTAAAGTTCTGTCAATGTGGTGTCGATTTCTCTTATTTTTTCTCTTAACAGAACATTAAGAGAAAATTTTACGAGAAATTCAAGAAGGTGTTGCTGCATGAGGCTAAGTGTTTCATATATCAATGTTATAGGACTCTATAACTAAAACACACCATGCAGTTGTACTGTCAAGCCACAAATCCAAAGTTTCAGCTTTAACTTTGACTGACACTGGAGACTCCTTTCCAAAGACATAAATAAACCGGTCGACATGAAATTCTCACCAGAGCAAAATGTACGTATTAATAAATATTTGGAATATCAACCAAACCATTGCTCATGTTGAGGAATCAGCAGTTGGTATAGGAAATTAATCAGCAGCTTCTGGCCAATCAGATTTGAGGATTCAACAGCGCTGTGGTCTGTTTAATGCTGCATTCAATTGCTACGAGGCAAGCCCTGACCCAGAAACATGAGCAACATCTGTGTAGTTTTTTATTTTTTTCTTTGTTCATTAATGTTTGTTTCTGTTTTCCTGGTTTGTAAGAAACTTTGGGTGAAGAGAGCTGCAGGGAAATTCTCTCAAACTTGTGGGTTTGTGTTGTGAGATCATGGAGAGATAGCGTGGTTTGGACCAAGGATGAAGAGAAAACAAACGAGAAAAGGGTTTATTTTTAGGTGTCATGCGACATTTGGGTTTCAGTTTCTTTTTCTCGTCTCGTTTAGTTACCCCCGTGTGGGAACCAGCCAGTTAATGAATATTCGATTTCATTTCATACGTCTGAAATGTAATAACAAACATTTCAATCAGCCGAAATCAGCATCCTTTAATCATTCTTTAGGTTCCAGTGCGCGTAACATGGGTGAGCTGTGTGGCCCGGCTGTCAGAGATACGAAGATTTATGGCTGAGGAGACGAGATCTTCTTATGAGCGTGAACGTTCGGTTCCTCCCAGAAGGTCTGAGCCCGCTATAGCTCACCAGCCTGCTGTCTCATGGTGAAAACATCCTGCCTAATTAGAACCAGTTCAAATTAAGCAGTCCCACTGCAACACGTTTTTTTTCTCCCCCCCTTCTTCTTGAGAGCGACTGCTAGGAGATCGAGATCCTCGCGGCCTCATTGTAAGCAGTTCTCATCAGTGGGTAAATTCTTATAAAACAAAGAGTGCCCCAGAAGCTCCGAGGGGCTGCGGTCATACCCTCATTCATTCAACACTTGTGGGGTCTCTAACGAGGGTCTGCTGCCAGGGTCTTTGAGTCTACTAGACGTGATGATCTGATCTGACTCCATTCACCATGTTGGGGGTAGAGCGGAATGCAGGTGGTGGAGAAGAAATGAACTTTGTTGACCTTTCGTTGATCGTCATGTAACATTTTCCTCTTTAATGCTGGAACGCTAAAACTGTAGTAAATTTGTGTTTTTAAAATGCTCATAAATACACACACACACACACACACACACACACACACACACACACACACACACACACAGTTGACCACATTGTTCTGAGATAAGATTTGGCTCGTATTTTCGTTGAAACTCAGTTATTATTAATGAATGATAATCTAAAAAAAAATTCTTTGAAAGTCATTCTTTGAAAATCCAGATGTTAAGCCATCTGGCCCTATCACATAATAAAGATACCCTCTAATTAACTGTATGATTGACTTACTGACTTATTTATTTATTATGAACATCTATATATAAACTACAAATCAGTACATGCTTATTGTTGGAATTAAAGAAAAGCATGCACATTTGAGACTGGTGTGTCTTGGGAAGGGTGTGTGAGCGAGTAAACAGTGCATGTGATTGATGCTGGATGTCAGCAGAACCAGATGAATTGGCAAGCGATAGGGCCTCGCTCTCGCACGTTCGCCTGTTAAATGTGCCTTTAATTGCATGATAATGGCTTGTCATGAGAAAAGCCAGAGCTGGCTAGCTTATCCCATGCTTTTGAAGGAAATTACATTTCATATTTAGTTTCAGTAGGTAGCTCAAACATTATTGTGATCTGGCACCATTTTCAATTAAAAAAATTTTTGTTTTTTTTTAAAGCAAAGTGCAGCGACCTCAAATTCTTTCCTTTGTCCCAGTTACATCCTCGGGTTCGTCTGTTGATGTCATCGGCTGTGAAAGCGGCAGTTTTTTTAGCTCGCAGGGCAAAAAAAGGGATTCACTTCTTAACAATCCTAAAGTGGCAGCATTGAGACGCTTGTATGGGGATGAAGCACAAAGCCTTTGGAATGAAACTGTTTCAAGTGCAAATTATCATGCCTCTCACACAAGACACATCCTTTAGTTAAACTCTCATTTGTCATCGTCTGAGCCGGTCCTCCTACCTTATTTTTCACTCGCCGAGGGAATCTGAAGTACGGTTTGAAACGTCGTGCTTCCTGTTAGCTAATCAGACCTTATGATCTTAACCACTGACGCCCCTCATTCCACAATCTGGAATTTTAAGTGGTGTTTTGTTCCTTGGAAAGAGAAACATGGCTATCGATTGGTATAATCCGCCAATTTCCGTCCCAAATCCAGTTAAAATTATGTTTTAAAACGTTGATGTTATAGAAAGTTTATTACCGGCGACCCTGACATTAATAGTAGCTACAGGTTTATTTTAATACACTTTGATATCAAGTCTAAATTAAAAGCCTACTCTATAACTGATGCGTCTCATAAACTGAAAGAAATATATGTAGCAGTTCGTTATCATGAAGTGGAGATTACTGGTAGTGTGCAAGAGTTTTTTTTTTTTTTTTTTTTAACTTTCTTAAAACACGGTAAGGAGAGAGGAAAAAGAGAGGCTGTTTGTAATCAATCATCTTCTATTCCACTTATCTTGTGTACAGGGTCACGGGAGGCCTGGAGCCTATCCCAAGAGACTTAGGGCATGTGGGCGGAGTACACCCTTGATAGGGTGCCAATCAATCGCAGGGCACACACACACACACACACACACACACACACACACACACACACGCACGGCGCTCAATTTGGGAACGCCAGTTAACCTCATCTGTATGTCTTTGGACTGTGGGAGGAAACCGGAGTATGCAGATGAAACCCACATGAACATGCAAACTCCTTGCCCACAGACCTGTGTAGCGGGAATCGAACCCTCGACCCAGGAGGTGCGAAGCCACTGTGCAAAAGCAACTTGTTTCATGGACAGTATTCCACAACTCCAACTGTAAAATGTAAATTTGTAATAGAGCTGCATGATTTGATCTAAAAAATCGCTTTTGGGATTAGTTTAGTAATTTCATAGCGATTTAAATTGCAATGTTTAAGTATTAAATGTACCGTTTTGTAATCAAATTTATTTGTCTAGGCTAACAACGAATAATTGGTAATGACCTCATTAAGAGGGTGTTTGCCAATCTTTATTTATCAGATCAACATGATTAATTGTGCAGCACGTTTTTGTAATTATTGGCACATTTCTGTTGTATAAAGGAAAGAATAACATCCGATTGTACTTTTTAGGATTGTAAAAGCCTGAGCGGCAGGCCAGGCCACTTGTGGGTTATTTTCCTCTAATAGTACTCCTTATTAAGTTCCTGTTTCCCATTTACAGTTGTGGACTTTGACAGCATGTGTAAAGTAGCTATCTGAAACGGCTTCGACACTTTTATTTGGGGAAAGGTCAACCCGTCGGTCATGAGTCCCTTGGTTTTTATCAAAGCGAGCATGACTATTGGATCATTTGTATCTTTCGTGGCTTTCTGTACTCTTTTGCACGCTTCGACTCGACCTTTGACCTTCCATCTAAGCGCATTGAGGACACATTTTCCAGTGTCATTCTGGATCGTTTCTGCGTTGCATCAGTGGCACTTGGAGGAATTCGTCTTCCTTAGCTCGATTCTGATTTATAGCGGAAAAGGCCCGTTTGAAATGCGTATCCTCAGAAGCCACTGGACCCCATGGCTTTTCACAGTCTTGTGTTTCCTGTATTGTGAATGCTTGTCAATGGTCATCATCACAAGTTCAGACTTATTTAATGTACTTTAATCATCTGGGATTTCATCCCCTGGGGGTCATTCTCCAGGGATTGTTGGAAGGAAGGAGCTGGTCAGCCTCTGTGCGGTGTAACCCGATCCCGTGTGCGGACACATGTTGGGGATTTGTGCGCTATTTTTCCAAATGAATAGCTATTTTATAAAGCTTATTGTAGATGCGTCTTGTATAAAAGAGATACCTTTGTACTGACGATAACCAAAGCAGGTCTGTTTACTCTTTTCATTAATGTGTTGTTGGGTTTGGCCACAGTTGAATATCCCAGAGTACACTGGAAGAAGAAAAAGAAAATGCACAGATAAAATTACACAATACGTTAAGTAGGTGGGAACTGGAATGCGATCAGACCGACCGCACCACCTCGGCAGTTTTCAGAAGGAAAATTAAAGTCAAGAAGAATAAGTACTTTTATGTTCTTGCATTCCAACTTTAACTTAAACAAATTTACATTGGCATGATGTAGTCATAAGAAAAACGATAGGCCTTCAAACTAACAGCTGTGTTTGTACTGACACACACACAGTGCTTTTTGTGTTTCAACATGTATGTATGAAAAAGCCCATACTAATTTCCCAGATGTTGATTTTCCTGTTTAAAATTACTCAGACGCTATAGCTGGAAATCACCTCTAGATAGAGGTAGATATTCGCAAAAGTGCAATGCAACGACAATCAGATTTGTTATCTTCCTGATTTGCACAGTGTTATGCATGAAGTAAACGAACCGACATTGTGCAATGTTATAACCTATCCTGCACAGCATGCATAAATCATTCATGTTAAGACATAAATAATATGGCATTGTGGTAAGGAGATATTTTTGCTTTCTGTTGCCTTGTTGCTCCCGCACCTCAGGGCTCACCCCTGTGCGGCGCAAACACATCATGTCGTGAGGCGAGAAAGCAAATGACTACAGGGTTCGGTCACGGCAACAGATAAACAACCCGATACAAGAACGGAAAGTTGTTCATTTTGTCACGCGATAGATGGCTAAAAAATAATATTGGCACCAGTAACCTTCACCTGGCATCGCTAAGTGTTCTTGTTGTTCATGCATTATGTAAATAAGCTAACTAGATTGAATGGCTTGTTATTCAGATACCAAGACACTGACAGTAATGCAAGCTGTAAATGGGCCCTATTGGGCCCCTCACTAGCATAAGTTAATCTAATGTAGACTAATACAATTTTGGCATAAAACAAGATTGTCTTTGTTCACCAAGTTAAAAAAAACTTGACTGATTTAATTTTATGTGAATTAATTGCTTAATATCAAAAAGTTAAGGAAATCAAACGTTTGCTTTGCTGCAAGGTGATTTCCATTGCATTTCAGTTTTCTTCATTTACATTCATTCAAGGAAGCGACTCATTGCACAGTTGCTTGTCATTTGCCTTTCTGGCTGTTAAATAGGTAACTAGGTTAAATAACTAATGCTTGTTAACTCATTGCATGTTGCTTCACTTGCAGAGTGAGTGAGTGGGCGTAAAACAGAAAGACGCCAAAGCACGCCCCATGGGATCCTAGAAAATCATTCGAGACAGTTGTTTACATTTGCGCCGACACGTTTTTCTCGTCGACTCCCATAAAATTCCCTTGTAATTTAAAACGATTGTAGGTTTACATCTATTAAAGCGAAATTTTTAAGAAACCCATTCATCAAGTCGACGTACTGCACTGCTGCTTGCAGTGAACTACATAATGAGTTAAGCCTTGGTAGATGAGTCGAGAAATCCCTAACCCCCTCGCTGTGATTTATATCTGTCTCCTTCGGCTGGGGGTTGCATGTCTGCAATAGCATAATTGTATTTCGAACCCAAACATCACAAGGAGCATCTGTTTTATCATTGCCCCAGGGCTGGAACCCAGACAGAAATGAGGCCCAGATTTAGCCCAAACATGTTAAGCAATCACATTACTAACCAGTGGCCTGACATGATACATGACATGTGAAAACAGAATTTCCTAGATTTTGATTGACTTCAGTAAAGCACAATAAAGCTTTCTTTCACCTAGCACTCCTGTTGATGTGGCGCTTTAAATGTGACAGTTCTGCATATTGCAGCACGAGCCTGGCTGTGGAGAGATTCCTGGAATGAAAATGATTCCCGAAACACTCAATGGAGGAGGTCAGTCTCTTATAAAGCGTAACCGATTGGCCTTGGCGAGAAAAACAAGCCGTTCTGACAGGTGTTGCAAAAGGGCAGTGCCGTCTCCCTCTTCGGGTCTTGTTTGGAGAGGGCAAGTGAATTTATTAAGACCATGCACAAGCATTTCCAGCTGTGGAAGCTGGACGTGAACTGACAAGCTTCTTCCATGAGAGCCTTACAGGCACTTATGAATTCCCCAGTTACTGTCAGAGTTCTTCACACACCATCCTTCAAATCTGAAAAGAAAATCTTATCGGACTTGAAAGAAAAACAAGCTTGATTTATTTTCTCCTCTGCTAATGCTGGTATTCCTGCGATGCTCTGGCATCCTATCCAGGGTTTGTTCCTGCCTCATACCCGGTGTTCCCAGGTGGGGTGGTAGGCTCTGGATCGGTGATGCCCAGGATAAACCGATTAATGAATAGTGTTGGTACTGATTCTAACCTTTTAAATGGAATCTTGGTTTATACTGATTGTAATCTTTGCATCTTCTGATACGTTCAATACATAAGTATTTGAAAGGTGACAGTTTTTAGAATTGTGCCTCTTCACACTGTCACAATTGATTTGAAATTAAGCAATCAAGATGCGATTACTTTAGTGTAGACTGAAATTCTTTAATTCATGGATTTTAGTGACTATATTGCATTAACCCTTTAGGAATACAGCATTTTTACCCGGTCCCTGGTAAATTGGACAAATTAACATGCTTCATAATGTGAAGGAAAGAGTAGTATTTTTGATGCTTGGATGCAAATCTTTTTGTGGTCAATGACCGACTGAAAGAACGCAAACCCATGAGCATCACTTAAGGCTAAATTTCATCTGTTGCTGCTTTGCCAGACCTTTACTGTCCCACTTGGTTTCCTCTGTCCAACAAACCTTGTTTCAGAACTGGACATGCTTTGTCTAAGTTTTCTAGCAAAGTTTTATCTGGCTTTCCTGTTGTTGAGCGTTAGTCGTGGTTTGCCTCTGTATTTACATTCTTGTAATTGTTTTGATTGTAGACTTTGATAACTATATGCATATTTACTCCACAGCATTTTTCTTTAACAAAGAAAGAATTCATCAACTATCAACTAAGTTGAGCCGTTTTCTGTGGTCATTTTTGGTGATGCTGATCTCACCAGTGCGTTCCCTCTCTTCCAGACTGCATTACAAGAAATGCATTCCCTTGCACTTTAATCACATCTCAAATGCTTAATTTCAAACGCATTGTAGTGATATATCAAGGCAGAAATGTCAATCGTCACCGATCAAATTCTTCTTGACCCGGTTGTACTTTTACAAGTAGAATTGATTGTTCATGATCTTGATCCTGACGGGTCATTATTATTATTATTTTTTTTACTGCTGGCATTCAATTGCCAAAATGACTTATTTATTATAGCTATAATAAAGTTGTATGTGCACATACAGTATGTTTGATTTACAGGACATGATTTACATCAGATGTCTCCTCCCTACATACTTCATAAAGCTTGATGAACCCTGTCTTTACTCCCAAACTAAATCAGTCAGCCAGGTGCTTTATTTGTGAATTGTAAGTCATTACACGGACATTGAATTTTGTCATGACAATTGAAATGCTTTATCTTAATAATAAACCACTTTGGAGAATTGCATTTCTTTTGGATGCGTTTGTGTAAAATCATGAGTAAAACAAATAGAAGTGGAAAATAGGAGTGGTGTTTAACAGAAGAGGCAGTAATGTGTTTATTCTGTATGGAAAGCAGCTGGAAACTGGTCACTGCACGCTTAGAAATTTGGTTTGCATGGATTTTAATGCCAAAGCGCAAATGTTCAAGGTGAAACCAGTGTGTGTTGCAGATTGACTTTTGGGGTCCAGGTTTTTTCTTGCATTAGCACCGACTCTAAGCTTTAACATTAATCATCTCTTTGTTTACTCGGTGTGCTTGCTCTGTCCTGGATATGGTTTATTTTTGCTTCGGGTGCTGCTATAACACTCATCTTCGGTCCTCCTGTGTGGTAAAGAAAAGGCGAGGACTTTTTGTTTTTACCTTTTTATTCTCGCTGTGTTTTTATGTTATAGTTGCTTTGTGTTTTTTTTGTTTGTTTGTTTTTGTTTTTTTGGCAGCTGGATGGTGTGTTAAGGTCACCTTTGGTCCAGTCATTTAGTAAGGTTGAAAGCCAAGTACATTAGCAGGGGGGGAAAAATGGGCTTTTAGCCAGTGATGCATAGGCAATTCTTCTTTTTACCCCTTCACTATGTATTGATGAAAACAGATCACCATTGCTGACCTCAATCAGCTCTACAGTCCAGGCTGTTAAGCCGCTATCCTCGATTTCCTAACTGTAAGCAGTTAATCAATAGGAACAGGGCTGCAGGAGGACCGATTTGTTCATGTCCAGTCCACTGGTATTGGCTCTGATCGTACGTGCTGCAACTGATCCAGAGGCGATTAGTCCGATGAAGAACTGAAGGACTGTCTGGACTTTAACCCAGTGTAATGGGGTTTTGCTCGCCTCGGGCTAGTCATCGTCTGGCTCGTCCTCACACAGCATTCCTCATAAAGACAAAGGCACACGAATGGTGGAGGACAAGAGTCCTGTTTGTCCAACACACCAACAGCCATACTGCAGACAGGCTGTTCATTAGAAGCGATTTCAGCACATTTTATCAATTCAGTTTATAAAGACGACGCTATGTAGTGTCAGAAGCGATCATTTGCATCTTTTGAATGCATGCTCTAGTATGTGCAAAATATCCGTATGCATGCACATGTTTTCTAATCGTATGATCTTTCTCTTTTTTTCCCATTTATGTTTGAAATGCTGCCTCGTCTGCTCTTCACCACAGGTAAAAAAAAAAAAGTTTTTTTTAAAATTTTATATTTATGGAGTATATTCCAGCCAAATATCTATTTAATAATAATGTTCACATTTTCATGGATAAGTGCTAGGTATCTTTCAGGCTTGGTAAAGTTCACACATTCTTTCCCCATGATTTTGGTGAAACAAATCTCAAACCAACAAATTTCAAGCACTTGTTAATTGAAATGTCAGGAGATATTGAAGGGTGTATGCTTTGATGCATTCTCATAGAGCTTGTTTTTATCACTTTAGGTCAATCCAATACCAAAGACTATTATCAATTAGAGAATATATATATTACTGTACATATATTAATGCATTTTTATTAAAAGGTAATAACAAGCTGTATTAGTCCAACTTCACACTAAGGTCAGTTTGTCTGATCATCATTGCTCTATTAATATTTGTTTAAACCCATATATGTTGAGTTTGTACATTAAATTATATAAGCTACAAAAATACACAACCCTAAAACATACTCTGCGGATGCTCACTCACTTGCTCATTGCCTATCCCGCTTTATCACCAGTGTATTCAGGGTCACGGGGAGCCTGGAGCCTATCCCAGGAGACTTAGGGCATGAGGCAGGGTACAGGGTATTGCACAGTGTGCCAATCCATCTCAGGGCACACATGTATACAAACACGCACACACACTAACACTCTCATTAATACACCGGGCAATTTGTGAACTTCAGTTAGCCTAATCTACATGTCTTTGGATTGTGGGAGGAAACCCGCCGAGCATGGGAAGAACAAGCAAACTCCGACCCCGAAGCAGGAATCAAACCTGGACACCGGAGGTGCAAGGCGACAGTGCTCACCACTAAGCCATACTGATACCATTTCCCTACCTATTTTTGTCTGCAGTCATCACAATAAACTGAAAAATATCATCTTGTTTGAACATTAATGCTTAAATACTTATAATGTTCATCTTTGCTGTCCAAGTGCAAACCAAATGATTGCAGTCATACTATTTGATAAAGTTGGCTTAGCTCTTAATGAAGTATAAATCCAGCTGGGCTGGCCTGAGTGATCCTGACCTCCAACAGTGTGTTGGCTCCGGTCATGGATTTGACGGAGCCGCACTCTTCAGATCAGAGACGGAACCAGTAGATGATTGCAGAGATGGAAAATGATCAGTTTAACTGAACTGAAATAAGATGAAATAAACCTGGGCTGTAGTACACTGTAGTTAGTGTCTCACCATTAATAATAAATCCATATTTCTGCTTAGCGTGTAACTACCTGTCATTTCAACTCTTATAAAGCGGTCTGAAAGGAAACGGGCATAATCTGGAGTTCAGAGTGACAGTTTTTGATCGCTGGCCAAATACCTTAATACATCCATGCAACAATGGAGAACGAGCTGAGCAGCTCATTGACAAGGTACTTAGAAGTAGAAAGGACGGAAAAGAAAGTGGATGGTATAATAGTATACCGCCTAAATAATTGCTATATGAATCACTCAGTACAGATGTAAATGTGACATGAAATTAAAGGCATATAAATGTCAGTGAATCTCAGGACTTGGACATAAATCTGGACAAAATAGTAGGCCATGATCCTTGGAAAAGATTTTCCATCATCCTTTTCAGGCTGATCATTTTTTATTCATACAGTATTTGCCTGGTGGACAGTTAGAATAGTAGGTTTTTTCAACTTCCCATTTAACAACCAGAGAAAGAAAAGCCCTACTCACTACTGACCATTGTTTTACTCTACATTTGGTATGGTTGTATGTTTAAATCCAGTGCGATATACTTTGATGCTTTTTAGAACATGTACAACTTATTCTGACTCCACCGCCTGATTTAGACTAGCTCAACCCACATTGGCTTGAACTTGTCTGATTAATTAGCTTTTTATAACCGTTTCAGGGTCAGGAACATGTGTGTATAGAATATCAGAATGCATATGTAACTGGGAAAAATTACATGCAACGTGCAGCTGTTCACTATGTGGGAATTTACTGTACATTTACAACATTTGGCAGACACCGTTATCCAGTGTGACTTAGATTTTATCTCAATATACATTTGAGCAGTTGAGGGTTTAGGAGGCTTGCTTAAGGGCCCAGCAGTGGCAAATTAGTGGTGCTGCGGTTTGAACCTGGGACCGTCTAATCAGTAGTCCAATGCCTTAACCATTGAGCTACTCCACCCCATTTATGTTAATATAGTTAACTTGATACTGTAAACCGCTTGCCATCCTTACTTGCATTATGGTAGCCATTAGCTGCTCGCTTCTATGGGACGTTTTCCTATTTTAAGTTTTCAACCTTCCATGTTCTGGTCATCAGGTATTACATAGGACTTGTTTACTACCTGCTCCTTAACTTGTTCTACTACATGAAGAAAATTGGACTTGACGGTGCCGTATTTGTATCCCTAGCAGATGGGAATACATCAACATCAAGGGTGAGGGTTGATCATACCGAGCCAATATTGACTTTTTGTTTCACTTCACAAATTATTACTGTCAATTATACTACTTTCACTTTTTTAATTTAAAATGTATTTATTTAGAGCTATTGGTGAAAACCAAGCAATGAGAACATGCTGTCTACGCCAAACAATTATACTGTATGTCAGTTGAGTGCATTGGAAAACCATCAAATACAGATACTTAGGGCCAGATTGGTAGATCTGTACGCTCAGTATTTCTTGACGTTTGTCACTTGGTGCAGCCTTTTAATTTTTGGTGAATCTCATACCCTATCATTAGGTACTGGATTGCTGCAGGGGCTTCTTTTTTCTTTTCTTCTATCTTTTCCTCTTTTTTTTTTTTTTTTTTTCCATTTCGTTCGTTCCAGTAACCAGCCTGATTTGTTCTGCTGCCACAACATTTGGAGCAGACCTTGCTAATGTGGGCAGCGCCTGAGCCAGCATGCCTGTTTTTCTTCCTACCATTTTCATATTCTCGAAGGTCTTTATTTTAACACTTGTTCTACTCTTTAACCAGATTAATCAGTGATTTTATGGCAGATTTTCTGCATGGTAGATGCTCTAATTCCTAATAGGGTCAGGGGTAGCTCAGTGGTTAAGGCATTGGACTATGGTCCAGAAGGTCCCAGGGTCAAATCCCATGACCACCAAGTTGTCCATGTTGGGCCCTTGAGCAGGGCCCTTAATTAACCCTCAACTGCTCAGATGTACAATGAGATAAAAATGTAAGTCGCTCTAGATAAGAGCGACTGCCAAATGCGTAAATTTGGAATACTTAAAAAGTGTAATACTTACCCTGTGCCTACCAGGCAATCGTTATTCTCATAATAAAATATTCTTACTCAAACTGCAAATAATTTCTATTTGTTGAGGAAATTAACAATTTCTGAGAATTGGTGAATTGTGCAGACACTGTTCACTTTATAAAACTCCTATAAATGCGGTCAGTTTGGGTTTTAGCATTTAGGGCCAAACATGAAAAAAGCGAAGGAGGACGGGAGGAGGGTGAAGAAGAATGCTGTGCTTTACACCTCATAAAGAACAGAGCTTACATATGAAGGAGGTTTATCCCAAGCTTTAAGCCACTCATCCTCTCTGAGTGTTATTTGAAGTGGTTTGGAGAAAGCCAAGATCACAAATCTTTCTCACACATTTCCGTCCTCATTTCAGGAGGTAAAGGCCAAGGACCTGTTTGCTGTAGAAGGAGTATAATACTATAAAACTTTTATCTGGAGACTTTACTTTGCTTTTTTTTACAGCTTTATTGATTCCATTTGAACAGGGGGCTGTTTTACATTGTCAGAACAGAAGGCTGTGGAAGACTTGGGCCCTTTGACCTCCGCTGGTTTCCATAGCATGCATTTGGCACGGGGTGAACAGCGAGATGCAGGACATTGTGTCCCGAGATTATGCGCGTTAGGCCACATCGAAAAAGCCGGTCTGTGCCTGCGGCCGGCGAGCCGAGCTGAATATGTCTTCTTTGTGGAGGCTTTAACCTACTTTGTGTGACTTGAATTTTTAATGAGCGTTAAGCTGTAGGAATGCACTTACCAGAGCTGGAGATGTGGTAAACTCACTCTCTTTCTGTCTCTGTCTCTGTTTGCCTCTGATTGAATTATTCAGCAGAGGCGTGGGCAGACGACTTACTGATGCAGAAGTGCTGATTAGATTCACTGAGCGCACAAAAGGAGCGAGACACATTGTACATGGTGTGTATCAACAGAGCTGTCGCTTCTAAAATTATTAAAATAATACTTTTTACATTTCAAGTGGGTGCAGTAGCAGGATCATGAACAAATTACTTTTTGCTAAGGTCAACCTTACCATAGGGAAAAAAGTAGGAATAATTTATAGGGTTCCTACCATACTGACTATAGGTCCTTATGTTGTTTAACCTTTAATTGGAAATTTAACAATGAAGTCCAATGGTGAGCGTCAAAAAGCACACAAAGGCACAAAAATGATGGAAAAGCGAAAAAAAAGAGAAAAGCGCCAGAAACAAAACACTGATTTAATAGTTTTCTTAGCTAGTTTTTATTTATTTATTTTTTTCATGATTACGATTTCATAATTTATTCCAAAACTGATAAATATTTTCAAATCGGCCAAAACATGGTGTTGGGGCTAAAGTGTCTCACCAAGGTGTAGTGTCTGTAACTTTTATTTTTCAATGATCTTAATTGTCATTCAGATAAAACTTAGTCCAATTTAGATTTCACACGAAAAGACATAAACCTGAATTAGTGTATTATTCTAAAATGTTAAATTGTTAAGATATTGCAACATAAATTTGACATGGTTACGGACGCTATAGATTTTTTTTGTAGTGTCTGTAACCATGTCAAACTTATGTTGCAATATCTTAACAGTTTTGCATTTTAGAATTATAAACTTTTTTTTTTTTTTTTTTTAAATAAAAAAAAAAATTGGTA
>JAOTRS010000036.1:27920122-27930909 GCA_028565755.1 Dinotopterus cunningtoni
GTAATGTTTATAAATCAAGAATGCAATCAATAAAACACAGTAGGAAGACCCACCGCAGTTTTTCCATTACTTTATTGTCTCTTGCATTTGTCTCCATGATTAAATCATCTGAACACACTTTCAAAACATGTTTCATGTTTCAATTTTCTCTCTACTTGAAGTGACAAGGAATGTCGACAGTAAAACAAAATACCTTTTTTCCTCCAATATAACAGACTTATTGATTAGTTTTCCATAATGTGTAACAGGTCTGTGGTTCAATTATGCACCTTAGACGCATTCCATATACACTGCTTGGCCAAAAAAAACTCAAATACTCTAATATTTCTTTCAACCACCCTAAACTTTGTTTGAGGGATGCAATGTATTGGCCAATTCATGTGTGAAAATGATTCCTCATGCTCCCAGAACCACTATTTCAAGGCTTGAGTTCTGGAATATGCCCATGCCATTAGGGGAAAAAAAAAATCCACTGATGAGATAACCTGGTCACATCGCAGAGTCTAGACCAACTGAAGTAACCCCAGATAATACCACTGCCTGCAGAGGCTTGTACAGTGGGCACTATGCATGATGGGTACAGCGCTTCCCTTCTTATACCCTGATGCGCCATAATGGTACTGCACTGGTCTCATCTGGTCTCATCAGATCACATGACCTTTTTCCATTGCTCCAAAGCCCAAACTTTATGAAGGAAGGTTTTATTTAATGATCCACTATAACAAATGTTTTTTTTATGGCCATACAAGATCGTGTGAGTTCTCCTTGTATTCTGTGTGGAAAAGCTTTTTCTAACTTTCACTATTAAATATTGCGGAAATTTCTGCTGTCATTTTTTTGGCAAATCAACTTAACCAACTATTTAAATGATCTCTGATCACAGTCATTCATTGTTTTGTTTTTTTCTGACCACATTTCTTCCAAGAAGTTGACAATTCAGCACTATCCTTCCAAGAAGTTTCGTAACCCAATTCCAGTTATTTTAACAATCTGATAAGTTGTTTTCCTTGCTTGATGCAGCCCTATAATTTTACCTTTCTGAAATATAATAATTTTTTGGTGTGATGCTAAAATAGTAATCATAAGTTGTGTTAGATTCAGAATTTCAGTTCAAAACCAAAGAATTTAGATTTAAACAACAGAAAATGTGAGGAAATAAAAGTAAGTTGGAGTATAACTAAAGTACTGTTGGTCGCACATGCTCTGCGGAGAAACAGTTTTGCACGGTGAACGGGCTCGTCTTTAAAAAAAAACAGGAAGATTTAACATTAAACTTCAAGCAACAAAAATCTGTTCGGTCAGCACTGCATTGGTCAGTGACAATCTAAAATTAGATTGAAAATGTCTGTTCAAAACCAAAGAATTTAGATTTAAACAGAAAAAAAAATTAAACATACTGTAGCAAAACATAGTAATGCTGAAAAAATATATAAAACATGCTCTGGGTTTTGAGGGGTATGTGCTCTGATAACCAGTGCCATCTTTGCACAACAAAGAGTGTTTAGTTCTTAATTTTTTTTTTACCTCGTCTTTTTTTACCATGTCTTTATATACTGCTTTATCCTGTATACAGAGTCACAACACACAATCATTCACACACTATCGGCAATTTAGAACTGCCAGTTAGCCTAATCTGCATGTCTTTGGATTGTGGGAGGAAACAGGACTACCCAGGGGAAACCCACCTAGCATGGGGAGAACATGCAAACTCAGACCCACACACAGACCCAGAGGCAGGAATTGACCCTCGACCATGGAGGTGGAAAGCGACAGGGCTAACCACTGTGCTGCCCTACTCAAAACGACTAAAACTAATATGTATTTGTACTGATAAACAACCATATAAACTGGCAATATACAGTAGGTAGATGTTTGGTCAAAATATGCAATAAACACACAAGCTCAGGCATTTTGCTTTAAAATCAAAAGTCAGAATTAAATGTTTTTTTGTCCCTATCAAATAAACCCGTTTTGTTTTTCATTTTTTTGTTTTTTAAGTTGATGAATAAATCGATGGGGGGTTTAATGCTGTACATTCAGTAGAGCAATAATGAACTGTTGAATTGTTCAAAAATTAAGAAAAAAAACATTATAAATAGCATTCTAAATAAATATTATTTATAATGCTGGCTTCTTATTGAATTTTTATCCAAGTCTGCCCTCTTGTGGAATTACATGGTTGAATCGGATTAGTGATGTTTCCCATCCAAGTCCTCACCAATGCTTGAACAGTTCATAGTCTTGAGTCTATCTTAGATTCTGAACCAGTAATGATTACTTATACATCAGCCTTAGAATCTGTAATTGTACCGAAGTGTGAACTGCCTTAAGTTCCATGGAATAGTCATGTGCTGATATTAAATTAAGGTCACAATAAACAATTAACCCTTTGTCACAGTGTGGCGTGCGCCTAAATATCCTATTGCTCCCGCTCACTCCGGAGCTCAGTGAGCGCATGCCATATTGTCCCTTCCTCCGCCTTGAGGACAGCCGCGAGCACTGCTGGAGGCCCACGCGGGCCCACTCTGCCCACTCTGCCACAAGCCTGTGCCCACATGCCAGCAGGGCATTGCCCACAGACCAGCACGTGCATCCTTTCCTCCCTTTTTCTTACTTTTAACTCTTTCCTTCCCCATTATCCTTAATACAATTGCCACTTTTCCGTAAAAAATTTTTTTTAGGGAATTATTGTTCATTATGATTATTGATTATTGATCAATGATTATAAATATTTGTTTGTTTGTTTTTTTTCAACATAAAAGCTTTAAAGACAACAGCTGTGTAGCTTAGGTTCTACCCTTGCATTTTTTAAAACTTTTGCCACCTGACTGTCCAGTTCAGGCTTTATACTGTATATATAATTATCTACAACTATTATTAATACGAACACATATAGTATGTTCCAAAGATTGCAACACTTTGGAAAAACTGCAAATTTTAAAAGACACAGTCTAGCACATCTAGCATCAACAAACATATTATGATCAAATTAACTAAGATTTTTCCACATTCTGATGTTTGATGTTAACATTAAATTAATCTTTTGATCTGTATCTGCATGATTTTATGCACTGCACTTCTGCCATGTGATTGGCTGATTGAATAATTAAACAAATGAGCAAAGTATCAAAGCAAACTTGTGATGAAATTTCTTGTGAATAAAGGCATAAAACCGATTGACATTTACGGAAGACTTCAAACACAGTATATTGATGAGGCTCTTAGCCATAATAAAACATGTGAATGGTGCAAATGTTTTAAAGAAAACCGTACATCTGTGAAAAGTCCTGGCTAAAGTTTGTCGGAGCCCACTGTTGTCATTCTTGTGAACATTTCATTGAGTGGAACGCCTGATCTTTAAAAATCCACAGATAACTTGACACCAACTTGCAGAAGAGTTGTCTGTGTGAAACACAAATATTGCCATATCCAATGTACTGTCCTGACCTTACTCCAAGCCACTTCCACATGTTTGGGCCATTAAGGAGTTCCTGGGAGGTCAGCGTTTCAGCCATGAATCAGGCAATCTGATCATGGCTCCAGGGTATTAAGAAAACCTCCTACCTTGATGGTATCCAAGCACTAGAGCAATAGTGTAGTAGGGGATTGTATAGAGAAATAAAGCTATTTTTTTTCTCACCACTGTGTTCTGCACAATCAAAAGCCCTGGTTTGACTTAAACACCCTTCATAATATAAGGATGCAAGTTAGTCATTTTTAAAGTAAAGTCAGTAATGTAATGATTTTAGTTTACTAGGAAATGTAATGCCAACTATGCATGTGTAGTGTCATTACTTTTGCAAAGCGGTGTGCTATGGAGTTCATGCCCTTCGGACTACAATGACCTGAATAACACTGTGTTGTTTCTATGTTGCAAGTCAGACCAATATTATTAGTATTTGTATGGAAGAGAAGATTCTTTGCTAGGCATTCTTTTCCAAAAGTAATCATGTGACATTACATGACTGCACACATAGAGATGCTGGACAGTGTGTCCAGTTTATCCTGGTCACGGCTCTGAAGCCTTTCCTAGCAGCACAGGTCACAAAGCAGGAGAATTCTTTCAATATAGAAATTCATTTAATTATAGGACACCTATATGCTATTATGCTATTATTTTTCTAAATGGTCTGTCTAGCAATGTTGTAACACCAGCAAGATACAATTCGCCACAACACCACCAGAGGAACCCCTTCCAACTTTAGACATGAGATTACTCTCTCTCTGTCTCTCTCTCCACTCATTCATCATCTATACCACTTTATCCTGTATACAGGGTCATGCAGATCTAATGATCCGATGTTGCAACCCCTAGGATAAAAGGGGCAAAGTCCAGGGGAAAAAATGATGTCATGCATGGCATCATGACAGTTCTTCTGGCCAACATTTTGTAACATGCAGTATTTTGTACTCTGCCCTCATCCAGGGCACTGATTAATCTCACTTGTGCAAATGTAGCCAATGCAAATTCAGTATAATGACACCATGATGTAATCACTGATAGTTATAGTAGTAATTAGTTTGAAACATGCTCTGAGATTTCCTGGTTTTGAAGATTTAATGACCTGCGTCTATTCCTTCACTATAATGTCAATCCTCAGTGTATGCACTGGATATGGCTGCACGACTGAAGTGACTAATCAATATGAACTAGTCTATTAAATATAACTAACTTTCTAAAATACAACTATTTTGTCTGTACACTCTCACTATTGTTTTATGCAATCTGTGTTTCCCCTTGTGCCACCAGGGTAACTCATGACCTCCGGGGTGTGCTGTGGTGTTTGGCACCATGACGTGGGCACCGGATCATTTGGGTGCTGTTGGTTGCGGGCTGGGACCCCAAGCCTATAGGTCCCATACAGTAGGTGCTCCATCGGATTGGAATATGGAGAGTGTAGAGGCCAGGCTAGTGGCCTTTGGCTCGTTGCATGCTGGGCCCCATGCATGGCAGGTTGTGATGCGCCGGGGGTTCTAGTGCCTATGATCCTGTCACCAGTTTACTGGTATAGAATGAATAATCAATGTTAATATGTTAACGCTATGTGGTGTTAATGGCTGATCGATGTGTATACACACAAAGGTGAGCAGACACTCTCAATATAATTTTTTATATTGAGAGAAAATGACCTTAATACCATTAGGGAATGACCAGACTGCAGTTTGAAGAACTAGCATCATTACAAGGCACACACCTTAGAAGTCTTCTGTAAGGACATTATTCCCAAGATTGCGCCAGAGGTGCATTGACTGATATTTGCTCTGGTTCAAGACATGGGTTTTCTTAGAGGAGAAGACTTTGAGCGCACAGTGTTGACATTTGTATATAATCTCTACAAAGCAATAAAGCATCAGATAAAAGAACCTTCATTCCTTACACATCAGCTTGGCAGAAAAAGAGTATTACCATTATTGCAAATAAATATTTTAGATTTTTGTATTTAAAAAAAACTATTTGCCTGATCCTAATTCCATATTTTATAGGTAAAAGTCTGACATTTGTGTTCATATCAGTACAATATCATATTATTTATTATATCATACCATATCACATAATATCATGTCATATCATATCATATCATACTGTATCATATCATATATCATATCATGTCATATATCAAATAACTATAAATGATGGTTTAAAAAAAATAGTTTAGTATAAAAAACATATAGACAAGTCCCGAACAGCTGTCCCAGCTCAGTAGTAAGTTTATAGCATTTAGGATGTTTTTGCGTGACTTTTAGCGTTCACAGCTTAGCCACACAAGAGGATTTTAGGAAAAGTGAAGGTCTAAAAATGGTCATCCTTATGAATGATTACAGTGCAGCCACTGCTATGATATGTGAGTCATCTTGGCAATTCTCCTTCTTTTCAAATGAAACAGAGTTGCTGGATGTGTCATTCTGTGGTCTGGTTTTATGTGAAGGGCAAAAAGGTATATATCTAATCCAGGAGTATGAAGCAAGACGAGAACTGATGCCACAGGGAAGACCATAGACCTCCTCACTTTCCACAAGGTTCTGGGACTCATCTTCATGGATCATGTTCCACACAGCCATGCCCCGTTCAGCTTTTGTTCCTATAAGAGAAGTAAAAAAAAAAATGCTAACACTTTGTCAAAGATCAGGACATCTTACCTTTTATTAATTCAGCACTTTTACTCCTGGAATTTAAACCTATTAAGTGAGTTCAGTCAAGCATAGGAAACTGCTACATACAGTACATGTACAGTCTGCATTTCCAAACTCACCAGGAATGGTGTTATCAAGAATGAATCCAAAAAATCCTCCAACAAACATGCCAGTTGTTAGAAAAACCTGTAGCACTTGATCCAACTCCACAATTCCTGAAATAATGTGCATTAGCATATGTGGACAATATTCAAGGACAGTTATTTCCTCTGTCTTTACCTCTGTCTTTTATCATATCTAAATATGAGATGGTATAAGGGCTCCTTTTATTTTATTTAGTTTTTATTATGTATTCGCAATACTGATCAACACACCTGTGTTCAGGACATTGGGATTTTTTATTATCCAGTTTGGAATGACGAGCCCCGTAAACATTGAGAAGCCAAAGACAAAGATGTTACGTGAAGAGTTCATGTCTGCATACTACAACGAGACGAACAGCATTGTTAGTTTGTTTGTTTTTTTGTCATTTTCTCAAGTAACTCCTGAAGGTAAACATTTTGTCACCTGTAGATTTGAAACACCAACTGCAGCTATGACTCCAAACATGACTAAAAACATCCCTCCAATAACAGGTGTCGGGATTGTACTAAAAATGGCTCCGACTTTCCCCAACAATCCCATTATGATCAAGATCACACCGCTGGCAACAATCACCATGCGGCTGCCAACCTGCAAAAATAAATCAGATAATAACTACAATCAAATTTTGCTCAGTTGTTCTCTTTTTCTAAATACCACAAACACTGTGGTGCATTTAAAATGATGGAGTTTGAAAAAAAATGGAACAGCCTCTCACCTTTGTGATGCCCAGTGCACCTACGTTCTCACTATAAGAAGTGGTCCCATTGCCCGTCCCCCAGGCCCCTGCCAGCAGGCAGCCCAGGCCTTCAATTCCAATCCCCCTGTTGATTGCATGTCTAGGTGGAGGTGGAGCACCACTTAACCTGGCACAAGCATGATAGTCACCTACTGACTCGATCATGGAGGATATGATTCCTGCCAGAATTCCTAACACCCCTGGTAGACTCACACTTGGCATGCCCCACTGGCCTAAAAGTTAAAAGGTACTGAATTAAAAAAAAACACATCATAGACATCAACTTACATAAGAATGTAGGATGTTGTGATTAAATTAAATGTCACTATGTTTCTCCATTTACTTATTATTGATACAAGAACATGCATTACATGTATATACAGTAACTGTCATATGTTTAAAGGCCCTGTTTAACTCATTTTCATTTAATTGGCTTCCTCCTAGGCGGCACAGTGGTGTAGTGGTTAGCACTTTCGCCTTGCACCTCCAGGGTCCGGATTCGATTCCCGGCCAGGCTCGATTCCCGTCTCTGTGTGCATGGAGTTTGCATCTTCTCCCTGTGCTTGGTGGGTTTCATCTGGGTACTCCGGTTTCCTCCCACATTCCAAAAACATGTAGGTTAGGCTAATTGACATTCCCAAATTGCCTGTAGTGTGTGAGTGGGTGTGTGAGTGTGTGTACAGTATGTGTGTGTGTGCCCTGCGATGGATTGTCCAGGGTGTACCCTGTCTCGTGCCCTAAGTCTCCTGGGATAGGCTCCAGGTCCCCACGACCCTGAATACAGGATAAAGCGGTATAGAAGATGAGTGAGAGTGAGAGACTGAGTGGCTTCTGTTAACAATTCTAGCTTCTGAGGTGAATTTACCATTAACTGGTGATTGACTTGTGTGACAGGGGAGAGAGTATATCCCTTCCACCTCAACAACAAGTTTGTCTCTGCATCAACTGATTCAAATTCATTCCCTAGTAAATACAGTACTTGGTTGTCGCCCAAGCGTGGCAACCCAAAATGATTTTTTGGTTCACCTCGTAAAAGTTCCAGCCTACAAAAGGTACAAGTTTAAGTATAATTGAATTGTACTCAGAGATTTATATTTCTTGACAAATGCCGATTGGCATGACAATGTTTTGTTAACTGATGGTTACCTGGATATGGAAACCTGAACCAAGGTGCATTCCCCATTACATCTCCTTTAACATCTGTTCGAGCAAGATACCCATACACCTCTGGATCAGATGGAAGGACGTTGTAGATAGTCAGGAGATAACAGATGAGCCATGAAACAGTGATTCCCAAGAGAACCTGTGGAACAAGTCAGATGAGACAGTGTTTTATGTTCAAGCTTAAACACACCATGATGTTCTGTCTGAAAGCATTTATAGGCTTACAGGAAGCATCTGAAAGATGTTTATCCTGGAGATGTGGAACTTTTTGGCCTTGTTGTACGTAGGGAGAGGAATGGCGATGTGGCGGAGATACTGGGAAAACAGCACAATTAGAAATGTTGTCCTGTGGAAGAAAGGTGAATTTTGTGTTATTTCAGTGGCACTGAGTACAAAACACAATGGCATTTTCCAAAATGCAGCAACATTTCATAAAACACAAAAACATTTCACAAAATACAACCATGTTGCAACATTACAAAAAAGGTAAGGACCCTACTGTATGTGGTTCTGTTTTAGGAAATGTTTTTGTGGTTTAGGAAATGGTTTTGTGTTTGGTGAAATATTATTGTGATTCGAGAAATGTCATTGGGTTTTGTACTTTAAAAGTTTTTTAACATCTGATTATCACACCCATATCTTAGTCCTCCTTTAACTGTTGTCATAAAGTACAAAAGTGTGTGGTTTAAGCGCAAGAACTCATGTCGCCTGCACAAAGCTCTGATGTCAACCCTTTGAAAAGAATCTGAATCCTGATGACAACCCAGACCTATTTAGCCAGCTTCACTTTCTGACCTCACTAATGCTCTGGATGATTGCGTACAAATCCCACAAAGATCAGAAAGAATATTAGAGGTCATTCTAACAGCTTAGTGGGGGGAAATTGTTCAAAATTGCATATTGGTGTCATAGGTTATGTGTAAAAAATACATACAAACCTTAATATCCTATTACTGTATATCGTATGCTTAAAAAGAATACTCCTACAGTATATACAAAAATTACACTCCTGTTATTCTCAGTGAAGGTAAACTTATTGCGCTTGTTTGCACCCACATGGCTGAGATTCCCCAGTGGCTTCCTGCTTCCGTGCCAGCAGAGTCGAACAAAGAAAAGCCAATAAGTGAAATGGTAGGTGCAATTGTCAGAGGACCAATGAACCGCATGAGCAGACCGATAAGACCGGAGAATCCCACCAGCACCTGGAACAGGGAGCCCACCATGATGGAACCCTGAATCTGTCAAGACAAGGAAATAATTTATTACCTTTGTTCCTTTTTACCACAAATGTTAGTCTTGCTCATCCAGCTGTAACACTCACCACCCGTATGCGACTTTGCCAGATCTGGATGAACTCAGGGGAGGATGTGTTGACCAGGGTGGCATTCTGTGTCCAGGCAGGGCATTCCCATTCTGGCATAGACAGCAAGGATGTTGTGGGTGCAAGAAGACTGAAAGTCCCACCTTGAAGAATAGGCAACCTATCATTGAGACAGAAGAGTTGCACAACAACAAATCACATCTTTCACATGTGCATCATTAATACTCGTACTGTAAGACCTTTAGGGAGAGATATTCTCAAAAAGCCTGCCTTCTCAGAGCAGTTCCAGAAACAAAAGAGCAACTATTTCGTCAATCTGTTCATGACTTTGGGATCACATGGAAAAATTTTGTCCAGTGCTCAGATCAGATCAGTTCCAACATGAACCAGCCTGTGGAATGCGGATTTAAAGTGTGTTGAACCTAGACATTCAATTCTAAATTCCTGTGTAATCCTATTAAAGCTTTCAGGTTGTGAGCTGATCAATGTTTCACTACATGCATAATTTGACTAGACCTAATGTTAAACCAAAAAACAAACTTCAATAGACAGAAGATATAATCATTTCCTGATTAAAGAAGGTATTGGATTGAGTAGACAAAGATAAACATGTAATTGCTGGGATTTCTTGATTGTAAAATTGTTTTATCTTTGTTGTCTGTTTATAAACTATTCATAAACTCCCATAATAGAATTTGTCATTTCAAAGGTCAAGTTCCATGCACACACCCCAGATCAAATTCTAAAACTCTAAATAGGTTGCCCAAAGCAATGTCTGATTTTCTAAACAAAAAAATAATTTAATTAAAAATATATATTCTCACATTAATACATAAACTTCTCATAAAAATCCATTTCTGGAATTATATTTTTTTCATATCCCAGCTTTTTAAGAAAATTGGGGTCAGAGCACAGGGTGAGCCATGGTACAGCCCCTCAGGAGCAGAGTTATGGATCTTGCACAAAAAGTGACCAGTGGGTGGGGGTGGGATTTGATCCCCCAACCTTCAAAACCAGCACAGCCTTATCAGTAGGGCAAAAGGGAGGCAATGAGGCAATAAGGAACAACACATAGTACAGTGGACAGCAGAGGTATCATGCATTCAATTTTTGAATTTCATGTCATCTAAAATTGAAATTTCAGTATTTCTGTTCTAATACCTAAGTGTAAAAGTGTAAAATTATACAAGACATTCATACTTTATCATGAGACGATATGTCTCTTTATGCTCCTGTTCATATTCACACCAAAGCATAAAGCATCTGTTTTAACTGCTATAATATGATTGT
>JAOTRS010000036.1:27960962-27973558 GCA_028565755.1 Dinotopterus cunningtoni
TGTGTGTATGTATCTCACTCAGTCTCACTCTATACTACTGGACAATTTCCGGTACACCCTAGTCAGGGAGCCAATCTGTTGCAGGACACAAGCACTCACATGCCCCGTGGAAAACCCAGTTAGCCTAATCTGCATGTCTTTGGACTTTGGGAGGAAACCCACCATATACCTCAGTGGTACCCACCTTTCCACTAATCACTGTGGAGTGTTGTTTGGTGCTGGTGATCAGTGTTTGAATGTTCAAATCAAATTTAAAGCCTAATCCTAAAGTTAAAATAAAAAAAAAAAACATGTAACCATGCTACCGTGTGTGTGACTATGCATGGACAGAAGCCGTTTGCTGCAGATTGAATGTATTTTCACTGAGATGTGAGTGAGTAAGGTAGCACTGGCTTGTAACCACATGCCCTGGCTTGTTGTAAATATGCAATCATAGACCGTGTAAGGCCCTGCTACAGGAAAATCGTCATCCAAATCCAAACTTAGGAAATTACAGGAAATTCTTATTTTATGTCTGTGTTTGTCTTATTTTTTTCAAGCAGTTCACTTGTAACAGCTACATCTGTTGGAAACGGTTTAGAGTCGGCTCTTTTAATGATGCATAAATCCTGAAGATGGTATACAAGACTTTGGTCATTTGTTTTTTCATTTCTGGTTCACTAGGAAATGGTGCTTTGTGCAAGTGCTCATTGTTCTGTTTAATAATAAAGAAGAGGATGACTACTCTACTTTCTATTTCTGGTTTCAACAAGTGCTTTGTTTTACCGCTTCTGACGCCATGTAGTATTTAGGATAAATATTTGTACATAAAACAGACTTTTGTATGTAAATGGGACAGTTTCCTAGTCGTGAAAGGCTCAAGAGGTGCATTTCTGAAGAATTTGTATTGTTCGCATGCAGACCTTTTTGGTTAGTTATGGTTTTTGTTGTTGTTTTGGTGGAAATCTTGTACATGTGGGGTGTGTCCTGACTGCAACACCTTATTGATGATGAAAGTTTATTGTTGAAATGAAAGTAGCTGAACGTACTGTAGGAAAAGTCTTGCTGTTTTGAAAAAGATTCTTCTCCTAAGCCTCAGACAATAGACTCAATTGTGCTACTCAACTCAAGAAGCTGCAAGGCTTCCTGGGATTGTTGGCTAGCATGAATCAGGGATTGTTGGTGTTAACGCCTTGGCCGAACTGACTGCGCACTGACACATGTCCTTGGGGACAAGCTTGCTGTTTGCAGTGCACTCTGGTCTTCCAAGTGGACTTTAGTAGAAGAGTGGCTAGAAGAGTGGGATCTGGATGAATTCTGGACTTCGTTATGCTTGTGGTGGTCAAAATACTCAAGGTAAGAGAGCGTGAACCTGGCAGTACATTGGCTCTTGCTCAATTTTTGTTCTACAATTGATATTGAAACAATATATCACTAAATGACTATGCATGGACAGAAGCCGTTTGCTGCAGATTGAATGTATTGTACTGAGATGTGAGTGAGTGAGGTAGCACTGGCTTGTAACCACATGCCCTGGTTTGTTGTAAATATGCAATCATAGACCGTGTAAGGCCCTGCTACAGGAAAATCATCATCCAAATACAAACTTAGGAAATTACAGAAAACTGTATTTTTTTCAAGCAGTTCACTTGTAACGGCTACATCTGTAAGAAACGGTTTAGAGTCGGCTCTTTTAGTGATGCATAAATCCTGAAGATGGCGCTACAAGACTTGTCATTTGTTTTTTCTTTTCTGGTTCACTGGGAAATGGCCCTTTATGCATGAGGACAGTGTGTGCTTTGTGTTTCAACCAAACATATGTTCAGTTCCTCAGCTCAGCAGCTGCCATGCTCATTCTTCGTCTGTTATATGAACTTCTCATGTCCTGTTTCATTTACTTAGCTGCAGAAGGTTGCATCAGGCTGCTAGACAGAAGAAAACATCAAACAAACATCATGCAAATTAATAAGAATATTGTTAGGGGCGTTCGAGTCAAACCGAGACTTTTGATCGAATATTATATTATAAGAGAACAGTTATGAGAGTAAAAACTAACTTTATTTCTCTGTATAATCCCCTGCTACATTAATGTACCTATCCCAGTGCTTGGATACCATCAAGGTAGAAAGTTTTCTCAGTACGCCAGAGCCATGATCTGAATACTGCTTTATGTCTGAAACCCTGGCCTCCCAGGAACTCCTTTAATGTTCCAAGCATGTGGGAATGTCAGGAATGTAGGAGGATGTGCCAAGTTCCTGTAATGTGTGACTGAAGTTAGCAACAAGTTATATGTCAATTTGCAAGGATCAGGCGTTCCACTCACTGAATGTTCATAAGAAGAGTGCTGTCTGATAGTTAGATGCCACCACACATTTAGTAACCAGGTTGAATATACAGCATTAGGTACATCATGTCGCACTAAAGTAAAATTCATCACCAGCAGAAAAACAAAATCTATAAATATGCAGCAGCCCTGTTAATATCTTAGCTTCAGTGTTTAACTTCCTTTGTTTATGACTAGCATGTGATATTCAGATAACACATCCTTGTTCTAATTCGTAAATTTCCTGCAGACTATCTTATAAGGTTATGTTTAGTCGTTTTGCTCTCAGTTGGATCCTACACATCATATTTACTTATCTGGAGTTTAAAAGCAGAACAAATATAATTTAGTGGGTGTCGAGTTAAGAAAAAGGTGAACCATCATAATATGGATGGAAGATTATTGTTTATGGTGTTTGTACTTCTGCTTAAGGTGCGCTCTCTCTCTCTCTCTCTCTCTCTCTCTCTCTCTCTCTCTCTCTCTCTCTCTTCTTTCCTGGGAAAAGCCCCAAAGGCTATTAAGAGATGATGCACATCCTTTCTGACTGCCAGTGCTGAACATATTCCTCTTAGGAAACTCCTGTTAGGAAAACATTTTGATATCAAGTGAGTCCTGGGTGGGGGCCTGGAGATGACATAATGAGAGAGAGGAGTGAAGCAAATAAAGTGTATGCAAAATAAAGCAGGAGGTGTTGACGGATAACTGAAGGAAGAATTGAGAGCAAATGGTGGGAACATTCACCAATGATGGTGATCGAGTAAATGGTAGGAAAAAACAAAAGTCAAGCAACTTGAGAAGGGGAAAAATGAAAAGGGTTTCACTGGGTTAAAGATATATTGTTGTACGTACGTGGTTGCGGGTTCAAAACTCGGCAATGGTCTGCATGTGTGGAATTTGCTCTCCACGTGCTTTCTGGGTACGTGGGTTTTCTCCAAAGTCCAAAGATATGCACTGCGGGCATGATTGGAGAACGGATTGTTGTTGACAGTGTGCCCTGAGTTCGCTTGGGTACGAAAATTCTCCTTCCACCCCAGAAGAAATCAAACACTGAGTAACCATTATGGTAAAAATGCATTTATTAATTCCTACTTCTGTGTTTGTCTGTTGGATTCTTACTGCGGCTGATTTATTTATTGACATATTTTTGGTGGGCTTTCTGCCACTTCGACCTTGAAAACCATAAATATATTTTACCAAATCAGCATGAAGTTTCCTAGTACTAGTCCCAATGTCCTAGTGAATTGGATCTTGGCTCAATCAATACACATGGGCAAAAAAAAGCTGTCCAGCATGCGTCTCCATTTTGGTGGAATATCCTCACTTTAAATTTAACTTAAATACTATTACATTATAACGTTGCATCTAGTTGAGAAATATGAACAAGAGAATTACTTTCCAGACATTCACAATGTTTCCCAAATCATTTTACATTATGCTTATCATACTCTCCAATTCTTGTGGGTGTTTTTTCATTCCCAGCTCGCACCATGTACTGTACCTCATTCGTCTTTTAGATTATAATCTTTAATCCTGATTTTTACCGACAAATTACGAAAGGAATTTTAAAATAAATTGTTAAATACAGGTTAAAAATATAAGGTAGTGACGTGTTACTGGCATAGGAAGCTTATTATAGTGTAGCTGAGTCGCTCACCAGTTCTTCCTCTGGCTCTTCCTTTGGAGAGGCCTGGCTTGGTATGGAGTTGTTGTTCTAGCACTACAATCAGCTGGTGTTTCCTGGCTTTTTTTTTCTCTTTCTCTCTGGGTTATACTTGAAACTTGAACACCATAGCAAACTGTGTCACTATGACACAGACCACACTATAGCCAAGACACTTGTACTGTAGGCAGAACAACTTTGGTATAAACATGCCTCATGGGTAGATTTACAATTTTCCCTGTGTACAGGATAGTCTCATTTGAGGCTGGATGCTTTCTAGGAAAAAAACAGCCTTTTGGTGAATAAGTAAAGAATCAATTTAAGTTTGGAAGAAATCTTGCATCACTTCTTAGGACCAAGAGTAAATATCACTCTACCAAAAAAAAAAAAGGCTTTGTATGGATGGCTTGGGTTTGATTTCCGTCTTGTCCTTTCTTCACCTCTGTGTGAGCCTGCGGATCACACCGGATTATTTTTCGTGCCACTTTAAATGGAAGGTAAATGAGCGGGAGACGGGAAAGTGCTGAGGAAGTCGAGCTATGCTGGATATTTTTGGTCCTTATTCATCAACAGGAAGACGAGCATCAGAACTGCCCTTTCAGCTACTTTCTCTCCCAACGTTGTCCTCTTTTCTCTGTCCCGAAGTTGTGGTTTTCTCCGATGGTTCTGCTGATGACCAGTGATGGATTTTCTAGCTTCTGGTCTCAAGATTACTCATCTGCCCCAGACTGCCTCTGGTAAGTGAAGATGGCCGACACCATGACTTGGATAGCGGCTCTTACTATGAACTTAAGGAGGACATACAGAACTTCGATCGCCACTCACATGTTGGAATATTGACACGAAAAGGCAGGCATCTAAACACAAGTCTGCTGCTTCTTCCATCAGAAGATCTGCTAGGAATAAACACAGAATGGGCAGTGGATTGAGAAAAATGAGACGCCGGCAGAAGTATTGGTTTTGTCGAACTAAAGGTAAAGAGCTGTTTCTGTCAATGCTATTAAAATGTCAACACTCGGTCCTTATGTGACTAAGTACAGTACATGCTGATTTCAGATTGTAAAACATATTGAAATATGTTAAGCTACCATTTGCAAATCAGCCAGATCCATGTGGGTGGTGTTTATTCTCGCCTTCCTCAATCAAATATAAATTTCCATCTGATTAGCCTTCGTCGGTTTATTCTACTTGCATTTAGGTGTAACATGATCGTTTTATTTTAATTGAGCGACAGATTTATATACCACAATACCAATAGATTCTCAATTCACTTTCATAATTCATTTTCTATAACAGCAGGCTCAGGCAGTAGTTCTCATACAGTACATGTTCTCATACATCATGTGACCAAAAGTATGTTGACACCTGACCTGAACTGTCTAGAATGTTTTCATGCACTGTAGCATTACGATTTCTCTTCTCCTGAACTAAGTAGACCGAACCTGATAAACCTGAATCTGGTAATTCTTTTTTTTTTGCCCATACCTTGTCTTTTGTAAGGAAGCATTTTGTTGATTATAGTGAAATAAAGTGAAATATTTAAAGTCTTTTTTGTTAGAATTTAGACTATGGCTTACATCTATACAATACCGTAACATAATATTTCCTATGACCATTTAAAAAAGGATTTACAATACAGAAATGTCCAGCTTCTGGAAAGTATGTTAATTTATGTACATAATATTTGATCGGGGCTCCTTTGGCATGAACTACTGCTTTAGTGTGGCCTGACATGGAGGTGATCAGCCTGTGACACTGCTAAGGCGTTATTGAAGACCAGGTTGCTTCGATAGCAGCCTTCAACTCATCTGTATTGATGGGTCGGGTGTTTCTCATCTTGCTCTTAACAATAAACTGTAGATTTTTTATGGGGTTCAGATCAGGTGAGTTGTCTGGCCAAAAGCACAGTGAGTAGTAAATACTCAGTGCTGCTGGATTAGGAAGTCATTATCTAGGACCTTGGAAATTCTTGATATCTACATGCAAAATTTACTTTAATCTGAAATGAGGACTTTGGACCACTGAGCAACAGTCCAGTTCTTTTTCGCCCCTAGTCCATGTAAGACACTCCCAATGTTATAACTGGTGTAGATGTGGCTAGATAGATACCAGCACTTGTAGCCTATTTCCTGGAGATGTATGTGCATGTTCTACTCCATATGAAACACTCCCAAAGTTGAATCCTTGAATAGATTTTCGTGAGATAGGAATGATTTTGAATCATTTTTCAAAATTAAAACAATAATATATTGAAATATTTTACTTGACATGTAATGAATCTAATATGTGGGAGTTACACGTTTTTAATTAAAGTACATAAGGGGAAAAAAAACAATTAGTTCAGCGATATTCTAACTTTTTGAGAAATTGGTCTCTGCAGGTATGCGTGACCCTTGGATGCCAATGATCCTGTCACCAGTTTACCGGTATATAATTCATAATCAACATCAATGTGTTAATATAGTATAGTGTCAATGTCATGGCTGATCTGTGTATATAATATAATATAAATATGTGTTCATTGACTGTGCACTTGTTTTTGCTCTCAGGAGATTCACATCTCACAGTCCTCCTACACACACACACACACACACATACACACACAAGTTTCACTTTAAGTGTCAGTTTAAGGCTTGTGAGACCACAGTTCACTTCATCACATGTTCTTATCTAGCCACAAATGTCGTTTGGCTGCTTTATTTTTGAAGAATTTGTTATTTTCATCTTATTTTCTCAGCGTGTTCGATACCATGTGGTGGAAATGTTTTTAACCGAAAGAAATCCTGCCGGTGCACATAACATGATGACAGTACAATTGGACATTTGAGCAAAGAAAGGAAAGAAAGTCTTATTCTAGAAAATAATCTTAGCAGAGTGACTCACTGAAGAATGCATCGTAGTAAAATACAGTAATAGGAATTAACTACACTAAGTTACTTCATTTCTGCAACATTTTTGGATGTTCACTCTAAAGTCAAACCTTGAGCATTTCTTTTCGACCAAACCAGCACAAAACATATACAGGTAGCAGTTTATTAATGGAGGCCACAACAATATTTACTGTGTCACTGCCCTGAAACTGTAAAGAATAATTTTTTATTATTATTTATGCATCTAAAGCCATATTGATTGTAAGACTTTATTGAATAGTCTTGTACTGCCAGTTATATTTAAGTGTGTGTACTGTAAGCTCTTCTAGTAGTTATAAGCTCCACGTCCTGTTAAGGAAGGAAAAGGCAGGTCCTTTATTTCAGCACACTCCCAATCCATCTGCATCTATTGTTTGGTTATGTGATCAGAAATTTGAAGCTGTGACGCAACACTTTCAGTAAAATGCTACGAGACTGCGTGTGGCTCAGTTTTGTTCAGGGTGCCTCATAAAGGTAGATAGTAAATGTTTGAGTATGTGTTTATACTGTAAGAGACTGAGGATTTTTAAGGCAACTATATTTTAAAAGCACCTACTGTAGTTATTCATTGATTTGCAAAATATATATATAGATAAATGTGCAGCCACAAGCTGTTTTACAGGACAAAATGACATTTTATTACAGATACTGTAATAAACCTGATCTGGTCTAGATGATTAATCAGTTTAATAAGATTTTAAGTGATTAAAAAAAAAAAAAGTGGGAAAATATCAATACTGCTCAAGCGTGGTAAAAATAAACTGTTGTGATTGAGAGCACTTTAGTTCTGCAAGCACTGAGCACCAAGACGCGAGTGTTTCCCCTATTCATGAAAAATATCTCAAGGTGAAATTCACACCTTGATCACTCTTTTCAAGGTACTGTTCAAACACAAGAGATGGGGGAGATAAAGGGTTCAGTTACCATTTATTCGTGTAGCAATTCGTGTATCATGTACTGACTCAAAATTTTTTTTGTATGTTTGTTTATATACATGAGATGGTCAAATGTTGCTCTTCCTCTATAATGCTACAGGTGATGTGCTCTAAATTATTGTTTAAAATCGCAAAAAAATAAAAAAAAACCGTGATACTAACAGAATTGCAACACAAATTGAGTCGGCACCTACACTACCACTCAGAAGTTTGGACATACCTTCTAACTCCATGGTTGTGAAACCTGATTTGTATTTCTTTCTTCATTGTAAAGCAATGCTGAAGGCGTCTCCTTTGAACAGTTGATATTGAGACGTTAAACTGACTATTTATACTTTATAAATCCTCCATAACGGCTCTAATCTAAGGTGCTGTTTGTTAATTGGTGATTTCTGAGGCTGGTAACTCTAAATGAACTGCAGCAGAGGAATTATTTGGTCTTGCTTTCCTGGGATGGTCTTCATGAGATACAGTTTCATCATGGTGCGTGATGGGTTTTGCAAATGCACTTGACAATACTGTACTGTTCTTGCAAGAACTTTTCCAAAACAGCTGACCTTTGTGTCTTAAAGTGGGTAGTGGTATAGTTAAGCCATTGGACTGATGATTGGAAGGTCCCAGGTTCTAACCTCACCACCACCAAGTTGCCACTGTTGGGCCCTTGAGTAAGGCCCTTAACCCTCAACTGCTCAGATGTATAAATTATAAGTTGGATAAGGGCATCTGCCAAACATTTATGTAGCTGTAAAATAATAACTGTCTGTTTTTGTTGTTACTTAATTATATAATTTCGTATGTGTTATTTCACAGTTTTAAAAAAGAATCCAGTATTGTTCTAGAATGTAAAAAAAATAAATCCAAACTTTTGTCCAAACTTTTGACTGGTACTGTCGGTACTGTATAATCATGTCATATTAGGTCGTCCCTGGTGATTCCCATCTTTATTAACCACCATAACATCTTCAACATTAAACCTAACATGAGGAGTTTATTGCTAGCAGTCAGCATAACCAGCAGTATCTAAAATATTCCACTGTGCCTGAATGATTAATAACCAAGTTACTAATTTCCACTTTTTATAGATGAATGTGTACCAAAATGTGTACTCAGCAGCACAAGCACAGACGCACATATCCATCATCTCTTTTGATGCCCTCCAACAATTTTTTTTTGTACATGCAGAGATTTTTTAAATGATGCACTTGTTATTCACATGTCAAGGAAAATTGTATATTTAAAAAGAATGTAGGAGTTGCTATTTTAGTCGGGTGTAAGATTGTGGTAAAATGAGTCATATTGTATTTGTTAAAGCCGAGCAGTTGGGCTGAAGCACCAACAGAGGGCAGAGATACGCTCTGACTGATGTCTGACTCACAGGCCCTAGTCAGATATCTGGTTTCTCGTCTACTACACTTTACTCCCACTCGTCCCATAGGGATGTCTGTGTAAGAGCCGTGCTCGCTGCCACATTACTACAAACCATCAGGTGTTTGTAAGCTCGCCTCTGGCTGTATCAGCATATGCTGAAGTTTTTTTTTTTTTGCATGTATATTTACACAGGAAATATTGGCACCCTTTAAAAGAATAATCCACGTTTAACTTGTACAAAAAAAAAATAAATAAATATAAAAAAAAAAAATATATATATATATATATATATATAAGGAGAGACTGCTCTCCTTTCATCTAACACAAATTACTCACGTACGCATATCTCCTGAGTAACGTTGGAAAAGAATTGTCACCTATAGTTAAATGTTTACCGGCTTTCAACAATATGCAAGAGAATGTGATTGTTCACTTTGACCATTACCTCCTTCCTTATAAATAAATATTGTCAAATTCTGGGAAATGATTGTGTCACCGGGAAATGGGGACACTTTCAGGAAAAGTTGTCTAGCAGCTGTTGTGAAGAAATGTCTGGATATTTTTGTGGAAAAACGTTGGTGCATCTATGCCAAGAGGTTAGGTCTTGGCCATAAAAAATACAATACGCAAATAGACTCATAAATCAAAAGATCAGCCGGATCAGAATGGAAGTGATCACGAAAACACAAGATTAATGTTTTGCTTGAGCCTCAGGATTTAAAAAGGTATTGAACACTTAAAGTTATATCCACTAGGGGGCAGTGTGTGGTTAAAATATTACTGGCTTTTACCAGAATCTAGATATAGATCCTTTATAGATCCGGAGGGAAATTTCCAACATCCATCCAATTATGTATAATGTATATATATATAATATAAAAATTATATACAAAAAGAAATGAAATAGATATGTGCAATTATAGGTGAATGAGGACAAATATTAGTGGACAGACTAGTGCAAATTGAGATGTGCAGCTGAGTTATAGGCATTGAAAGTGACAGCAGTGTAAAAGTGGATGGTGCAAGACTAAGGTAATGAGAGTCAATGCAGGTAAGGGAACATGACGAGTAGATAAACAAATATGACCATGAACGGTGAGTATGTTATGAAGGAGAGTAATAAGCCGAAGATAAGTAGTAGTTGAGGGACCATTTTGACCAAGAATCTTAATCATGTCCCCAGGCACCGTCAAAAGGTGTTAAAGCACCGTATGGCCCGAGGAACAAAGGATTGCCTGAGTCTTGTCTGTAGAGCAGCTCTATGATAGAACATGCTCTTGTGCTGGGCAAAAGCTCCATACAGTGGGTGACTGGTGTTGGACATGATGGACAACGTTTTGTTCAAGGTCCTCCTTTCCAGCACCATCTCCAGTGAGTCCCCCTTAAAGCCAACCACAGATTCTGCTCTCCTGCCCACCTTGTTCAGTCCCTGCATTTGAGGTCTCCTCCACCATTATGTGCCACCACTGATTGGTAGAACATCTGTAGGACCTTTTGCAGATGTTAAAAAAACACAGTGTTTCAGAAAGAACATCCGACTCTGGCTTTTTTTTGTATAGATGTTCTGCGTTTGACCAGTCCAATTTTTCTTCCAGTGGTAGCTCTAGGTATTTATTTATTTTATTTAAAATTTTTAATTTAGTCGTACCTGATTCCCACCCATCACTAGGTGGCTTCCACATTAAGGCCCCTTCTGCCAGTCAGGAAGCGCCAGACCACATGACACCAGCCGACTGCATCTTTTCGAACTGCTCGCTCACGCACTTTACCACTGCGCCACTTGGGGACCAGCCCTAGGTATTTATGTCTGTTTCTTTTATTACTCCCAATTTTGCATGACACGCCAACTGTTCTGGCAAGTACAGCATAGTGGCATCGTACAGATGTGGCTGACTGTGGACTAGCCTCTGTTTAAAAACTTTCCACCACTGTTGTCGTGTGTCAGTCTGGTTGTCACATTGTATTACTGATGCTACACCACATTATACATGCAGAATTAATTTCTAAATGCACAAGCGACCACAAGATAGCATGCTGTTATTCTCAGGGGAGGCGCCATTAGCTATTTGTTGTAAGGTTTTTTTTAATATGTTTACACTCCAAATACACCTAATGCATGTTTTATTTTTGCTTATATTAAAGAATAATTTTTCATTAGTTTGTACATTTATAATCGTCCCCATAGAGTGAACTGTCTTTAAAGGCCCTGTGTGTATTTCATTAGGGAGAAAGCTGTATAATTGTTTATAGTGCTGGCATCAGCTCTGTTCTTTCTGCTTGCTCCGTGTATCGATTTCGCCTCGGTTGTTTTGGCTGTCCATAGACTTGGCTGTCATTTCTGCCCTCTGGTCCTCTCGGATCTGACTGACTGACTGTGTGTGGGTGTGTGCGTGCCTGCTTTCTAAAGTTAAGGATGTCTGAGATGAGTTGCCAGGATGATTCTTGACACAAGGAATCACTTTTCCGTATGACCTTGGATGTGTACGCGTGTGTGCAGGAGAAAAACTGAAACACACTGTCGGTCAAAAAAAAAAAAAAAAACCTTCAAAGGCACTACGTTACACTAGGGACGAGAACCCCCGGGGACCCCCGATACAACATAATCATGATACCCGTAAGTGCTGATTCGATTTGTATAATGATTCCGTATCTATCACGATTATTATCACGAAATATCCCGATTTTACAGTGTTACTTTTTGTTTAGATTTTTATGACAATTCTAAACAAACTTCTAAAAACAAATAATTCAGTCCTGTGAGTGTGAATATTTCAGAGCACACCACCTGTAGGATTATAGAGGAACTGCAATGTTTCACCACCTCAAATACAAACATATTAAAGATAATAATAATAATAATAATAATACAAAAATAACGATTTGTGTTAGTGAGGTAATACATGAATTTCCACACAAAAGAATCATTAAATAAATCAATTTATTTTTCCCGTCTCTACCTTACACCTTACTTTAGCTAAAAAGGCTACGTTCTGATGGAAGTTTCCACAGGTTTCCTGTTCAGTTGTGAATTCCACACCTTCCTGATGGAAGTCTGAATGAAATGCCAGACCTCGTGTCCTTTCTTTGTGACGATGACGATTCGTACGTTTTTCCGCTCTGTGTCTTAAACGCAGTACTGTGTTTTAAATAGTGAAAGTTGTCAGAGGTGTCTTCGAGAGGTGTCTTATCCCAGGCCCTGGTGACAAGCTTCCATAACCTGTTCTGTATGGCTTTATATAAACTGTGTTATCTGAGGTTAACCTTGTTACATAGAACCTGACGTATCTGAATGGAGCCGGTCATTGACCGATGCCTGATCTGATCTGTGGAGTGAAAATTACTGCAAATGCCAGATGCTGATCTCTGTAATAAAGTTACTAAACCCTTGTGAAGGAAACACGATGAAACAGAGCAGAGGTTTG
>JAOTRS010000036.1:27977264-27993049 GCA_028565755.1 Dinotopterus cunningtoni
GGAGGAGGAGGAGGAGGAGGAAAAGGCCGAGTGTCTGACCTCATCAGTCGCTTTGAGGAAAACAGGTACACAATAGGAGGGTTATAGACTTTTCCTTTGCCTTGTGCTTTCTTCCTGGTCTTCTTGCTGCTTCTGGAAAGCTACAGAAATGCTCTTAGATGTTGCTAACTGTAGATAAGCAACATAATCAAGCGCTTGATGCTAAAGCTAAGCACTTTCTATTATCTGCATTTTCCACGTCGCCTGGTTTCATAGTTTTCATTCAAAGATGTATAACCACTCAGTCTTTCACTCCTCATCTAAATGACTTTATTCTGTACACAACCAGAGTGTCTATAATTTCTGTAATGTATTCCAGTGGTGGAACCCGCAAGCCATCATTACAGTATATGGCCACTTTGGCATGGACACTTAAGCACCTGCGCCTTCATCCATTCATGTTACAACAGAATGTTATTGGCTGATTATATAAGTGCATGGACAGATATTTCTAATAAAATGGCCGGTTAGTTTATTTATTGTTCGGTCCTTATATTAGTTGGCCTGTTTGTCTGGTCCTTTGAATGATATGGTTTATTTATGATTTATTTAAACCTCACTATTGTAATCCCGAGCAAGTAGGTCTATAAATAATGACAACTTGATACATAATTTGTTTTGTCATATCGGCCAAAAATGTGTACACTTTGGACATGTGGATATTTCAGACATATTGTGTTTTGTCTGTGCATAGCTGAGGAATAAAAAGTCCTGTGGTGCCAATTTGAATATTATTATGCAAATTTAAATCATATGTAGAACATAAATAGAGGGCAAATCTGTGTTATGGATGTCTAGTAAATTTACAAAGGTCAGCCATTAAAAGCTGTAGTAAATAACTTTATTCTTTTGTTTACAAAAGGTACCTGACATGTTCTTGTTCAGTTCTTAAAGTAAATATGTTGGAAGCAAAGAAAAAAGGGCAAGTGTAAGAATCTGAGTGAGTTTGACAAAGGCCGAATAGTGATGACTGGATGAGTGGGCCAGAGCATCTCCAAAATGATCCTGTTGGGTGTTCTGGTATGCAGTGGTTAGCACCTACCAAAAGTGATTCAAGGAAGGAAACGAGGGAACCAGTGACAGGGTAATGTGCAACCAAGGCTATTTGTGCAGGGTCATGTGCACCCAAGGTTTGCCCACCTGTTCTGATCCCACACAACAAATAAGTTGACTGGAAAAGTTAATGCTGTCTATGATAGAAAGGTGTCAGAGCGCACAGAGCATCATTGCTTGCTGAAGAAACACATTTGCTAAATACAGTTTTAGGCCCTTTTATGTACTGTACTGTATGTAGTGTATGAGGCTGTGCGGCTGGAGCCTGGAGACTGGTCAGAGTACCACTGAGTAACCCACTGCTGAAAGCACCTGAAATGAGCAAATGAAAATGAGAGGTTCCATGGGCTATAGAACCATAAAAGAAGGTGGTCTAGTCTAATGAATCACATTTTCAATTACAAGTGGATGGCTAGGTGGGTGTACAGTATATCACTAACCTGAGACAAGCTGATAGAGAAAGTGTGATGCTCTGGGCAGTGTTCTACTGGAAGAACTTGGGTTTTGGCCTTTATGAGAATGTTACTTTGATATTTCCCATCTACCTAAACACTGTTGCTGACCAAGTGCACCCCTTCATGGCAACAGTATATACATTACAAAGTGTTCTGGGTGTTGACTTGGCTTTTAGATTTCCCTTATTTCACTCTGATCAAGCATCTCTGGGATGTGCTGGGCAAAGTCCGAGCCTTGGAGAATCCGCTTCACAACTTGAAGGCATGCTGCTACTGTCCTAGCGCCAGATACCACAGCATACCACGGCATATCTTCAGGGAACTAGTGGAGACTACTGTTTCAGTGGGTCAGATCTGTTTTGGCAGCACAGTTGGCCGAGGCGGCACTCTCGGGTGGTCTGCCAGATGCCTAAATGTAAATGCGGTGTAGTGGTTAACACTGTCGTCTTGCACCTCCAGAGTCCGGGTTCGATTCCCGTCTCTGTATGCATGGAGTTTGCATGTTCTTTCCGTGCTTGGTGGGTTTCCTCTGGGTTCTCCGGTTTCCTCCCACAATCCAAAGACCTGCATTATTGGCGTTCCCAAATTGCCCGTAGTTTGTAAATGAGTGTGTGTGTGTGTGTGTGCCCTGCAATGGATTGGCACCCTGTCCAGGGTGTATCTCGCTCGTTCCCTCGGGCTCCTGGGATAGGCTCCAGACACCCCGTGACCCTGAATACAGGATAAAGCGGTATAGACGATGAGTGAGTGTTCCTGGATGATAAACTGTGAGATTTCCTGTTTTAGTAATGTTGGTTCACAGAAAGAATAAAGTCACTAGATAATGCCGCCTGAAGACGACAAAAAAAAGGAAAAACAAAACGATGTATTAATAATTACCCCCTCCGTCTGGGACATTCGGTTTCATGTTCCATGCCTGGAATGCTTTTCTAGTATTGAGTATGTCATTTGATTATTGCCTGGCTACTAGCTCGGGCAGGTTTTCAGTCAGATACAGATGAGAATTATTTTGCGTTATCAAAGATAGCTTGTGTTCCACAACCAACCGCGTTATTGCAGTATTTGCAGTCTTGCCGTGCCTTTTTTCATTCAGGCACAAATATGAATAAAAGCTAAGAAGCACTAAAGCATCAGTAACTGAATGTCACCATTTAGGAAGAGCCACCCACTGTCGTAATGCACCTTTATTTGTGTAACAAACAATGTCAGTTTCAAGGCTGCACGGGAAGACTTTATCAAAAAGTAGAAGTCTTCCAGTTGCGAGAAATGGTTTCTTAACAAGCGCTGATGGGAAAACAACAGACGAGATAGATTATGAGCGAGCAAGCCAATAGTGCTTTGTAATTATTGTACCTAGATTAGATTTACAATCTGAAGCCTAAACACCGTATGAATGTATTTTACTGTTTACTTCTGCTTTAGATGCGGAGGATCTTATACTGTATACACAGTTTACTGAGGCTAGACTGCACCCTGCTGGTGGAATTCAGCAAATCAATTATAGTTAATTGATGATTTCTGAGGCTGGTAACTCTGGTTTCGGTCTTGGGTTTTGCATGATTTTGACTCATGGGAAATTTGACAGGTCTTCAGATGGTACAGAATGTTACATATCTGTATAAAATCATCTGACTATATGGAAAAACAAGTCTCTATAAAGCCAGGGTTGGGGGCTGTGGAGTGTAAACAAAGGGTCTGCGATTTAATTAGTTTTTTAGCCCATCATTAACAAAGTTATTATATTCAGTATTATGTTTTAATAGTTATAGTCTGAAATTATACAAGTCGGCCTATAAATATAGTTACTTGGGTCTCAAGTGTTATGTCGGAGGCAAGTTCAGGAATAAAACCCTCAATGTATCATATTACAACAGCATCAGGTTGTGTGTAATTTATGTTACACTTTAAAATGTCTCAATTCCTAAAATGAATGAAATCACCGTTTATTTTTCTAAGGACCGGCCACTGGACGCAGAATAGAATCATGTGCCACCCACAACAAGCCGATCTCTACTCCTATAAATATGCACACGTATACACACAGACATCCTGTTTGTGTTTCATGTCTAATGACGTCATTGTTGTTTTACATCTTGTGTAGGAGTTGTGCTCCTTGTTGTGTCACTAGATTCAAGTTCCTGTGAAGAGCCACAAGTACATATGATGGTGCACTTGTGGCAGGTTGTGTTCCAAATAAATGAAATATAATAGTTGATTTCCTGTGCCTTTTCTTTACTGGATAGTTATTAATCATATCTAGCTTACTTATACAGTATTAGCATATAGTGTACCTCAGTGCTGTTGAATTCTCAAATTGGATTGGACAGACGGCGTTGGGTCTGAAAATACAATGTCTGGCCAAAAACAAAACAAAAAAAGTTGCACCATCTAATATTTTAGCTCTGATTACGGCACACAATCTTATGCAAAGTCAAAACTTATATTTTCTGCATTGATTTTTTTGGCCAAACTTTTGTTCTGATGATGCAGGAGTGGAAGTCTTCTACAGCACATCCTAAAGACTTTCAGTGGGGTTAAGGTCAGGACACTGTGGTGACTAATACATGTACTAAAATGGTTTCTAACACTCTGAGAACCGCGCTTTTACTGTTCGAGCCCTAAAATATCTCGTACTATATGATTGTGTGATAACCTGGTCATTCAGGTCGTCACCTGACTTCCTTTAGTGCCACGTAATGTTGCTGAGCCTAGACCTGACCAACTGAAGCAAACCCAGATTATAACACTTTCTCCAGAGGCCACTCTGCGTGACCGTTGTACCGCTTCATGCCTTCCCTTTTTACCCTGATGCTTTAGTTGTTTTCTTTGCTTGATACTGGCCAATAAATTTCTGAAACACAGTAACATCGTTTTCACGACTGCAGGATACACATTCTGATACAGTATGGTTCCTAGTCACTGAATCAGTTAGGGTTAAAAGAATGGAAACATATTAATCACTCCAGTAATTATCCAACCAAAGGATCTTAGGTATTTGGCCGGGCAGTGTAGTTTCACCTGCAGAGTCATAATCTAATATTAAACGGATTAAAGAACCGGGTTGTTATTTAACAAAGAAAAACATTGCATCATGATGATGATTTCTGCAAGGTGTACAATATATTTAAGGAGTTTGTCCACCATGAGAACGTCTTCAGAAATAAGGGATTTGCACTTCCTAGCTTCTCTGTAACATGAGTAGCTGTGGTTTTGTCTAATTAAAAAAACATGACCAGTAAGAGAATATTTCATTTCATTTTATTTCAGCATTCCACAACGTTAAACATTGATTCAGACTATACAAGTACACAATAAATAAAAAGAATATTCATAAAAATGACGAGTCTTTATTGTCTTGGTCTTGCCTATCTACAGTATCTATAAAAAAAAGTTTTGAGCATTTTTGTTTTGTGCAGCCTGTACTTTTAGTATGCTAATTAGGCCCAACCTCCCTTCAATGGCACTGAGATCACATGACCTGAGACCTCATTATAATTTTCTTCAAAACAACCATGGACACAGAGCCAACTCGCAAAATAAGACGCAAGCTTTTTATGAAATCCGCCATGAAAATTTTTCACTCGTTTGTGTTTCCGACATCATCTTTGTTTTTGACACCTTGTCATGTGATCGTTGCATTTGCACACTCATTAATATTTATTAGCGACTGCCAAAGATGGGCTTGTACACGGGATCAGTCTTGTTTGATCAGTTTTCAATTATTTCAATATTTAAACAAATTATTTTATTTATTTTTTTTTTTCTTTATTTTAACATACATTCTCACACAAGTAATATAAACTTTGAGAACCATGTATGGTCGGTGTCAATCTTTAAACATAACCGATCAAAAGCGTGGTACCTTTTTAAATAATGACAATTTTGATTTTATTATCAGATCGTTCTAGTATAAAAGGAGTAAAACACTTGGAAAATAATAAAAATAATGTCAGGGTAGCAATATCACGGTATTATTTTATTTATTTATTTTTCTATAACAGCGTATTGCGGTGTTAAATTCCTTTCATACAGTATAGAGTAAAACTGCCCATCGTCATCTCATATTTCTTTAACCAGATTTTTTATTTATTAATTTATTTTTACTAAATAACTGATTGTACAGTACCTTGTCCTGGTGTGGTGCACTGCATCGAGCGCCCCACCCTCAGGTCCTGCCATCCACCCAGAACAGGAAAGGGCTGTCTGCAGGTGGGCCACAGTGTGGGAAGCAGCTGGAGGGACTGCAGGATGTGTTTGTGTAGGGTGTGTGTTTAAAGAGGTCTGGCCCTGTTTTGTGTGTGTGTATGTATGAAAAGTCTATAGAAAGCAGAATCTAATTCTCATTTTGGATCAACTTTACCATCCACCTGCACTGCCAAGCCTATGGGTGAAGAGTTTCTAAAGACTTAAGCAAATCACTACTGTACATGTTCTGTCTGTCAAAGAGCTTGTGTGTGTGTGTGTGTGTGTGTGTGTGAATATAATCTTGGCACGTGCTCTGAAGTAGGGCAGCAGGGTATCTCTCGGGACGCGGTGCGGCTGTACCTCCTCAACCTATCCTCTCTCTTTTCCTTTGCCTGTTCCTCCCATCCTCCCTTTTTTTTTTTTTTTTTTTTTACCTCCCCTGACCTGCATGCTCTCACATCCTCTGCTAACCCGCATGCGCACTGCAACACACACACATACACACAATGTACTGCCCTACTTGATAGAGGAAGTTTGTGCAGCTAGAGTGGAGTATTTTTAACCCAGACACTCACATTTTCACACATGCTCTCTCTCTCTCTCTCTCTCTCTCTGTCTCTCTCTCTCCCTCTTTCTCTGTCTCTCTCACGCTAGATTCCCCACCGCCTTGCAAATTCGCAAGACAGATACCGGTGCTCTTCATACAGCAGAGGTTGTTTCGTTCATTAGAAACGCAAAAAAAAAAGGAGGAAGAAGAAATTGACCTAGCTACTTTCTATCTGTGTTTTTTTTTTTTTTATACGCGCAGACACCCAGAAAGGAGGGACGGCTCTCCTCAGAAACACGCCGCCAAAGCTGGTAAGGGCAGTCCGGTGCACAGGGGTTGCCAGAAAGCGACGGACACTAAAGAGCAGACTCAGGACGGCAGCGACAGCCATGACCACACGCCGTCTACCAATGGAGTGTTAGGTCAGATGGACAGAAACGGTGATGACAGCGGAGCTGCGAGACCAGACGGCGAACCGCTGCTGAATGGAGAAATGGTGGAGCAAAGTTCGGATGGGGACGCAGACGCGTCGCAGAGTTTCACTGAGAAAGAGGATGAGAGAAGGAGAACAGAGACCGAGACCAGCATGGATGAGACCAGCATGGATGACAAGGAAATGGAGCACAAGGTTGGTGTGTGTTACAGGTCTTGACTTTTGAACATTTGCATGTGTATTTGTCATATTTTTGATGCACCGTGTGTGAATATGCATGTTAGAGATATGGTACAGTTACAGTGAGAGAGCAGTGTGTTGTTTTGCTTGGTGCATATCTCTTCAGCGGGCAGACTGGTTATTTGACACGTCCTGCCCACTGGAGCTATATGGAGCTCCCCAGAGTTGCCAAGCTGGTGCTATATAACTATAAAGCCTCGCTCAAAAAGCAACATTCCTGTAGAGACCATATTCACCCTGAGTAACGCTTCCATTTACAGCAATAACATGATTGTTCTAATCTCTCTGATTAGTGTTTTACATTTCCTGCTCTATGTCGGTAATCTATCCCAATTAATTAAACGCTTACCCTTTGATGAATGGCTGGTTTGTTTAGATAGATGAAGAAGTTGAAAGAACTGACTTCCTCAGTGATGTGAAACCGATATGTTACACATGAATCACTAACAATTTGATAACATTATTATTATTATTAGAGGATGACGGCTAACGTAACATTAGTGATGATGAAATCGTGTTTTGTTTTTTTTTGGTATTCAGACAGTTTTTTTTTTTTGATGCAAGCTAGTTTACCAACAAACTAGCTGCTTCTTCTTTTTTCTTTTTTCTTTTTTCTTCTCCTTCTTCCAGCAAGATGTATGCATATCTTAAAGAACAAAGAAAAAAAACCCAGAGTTGGTAATGTTGAAACGAGACACAGGGACGTTACTCTGATGAAATCAGTGCCGAATGGACAGAAAAGAAGAACCATTCGGACTGAAAAAGAGGACACAATGACTAAAAGAGTAGGAATCCATCTGTCTCAAAGTCTCGTCTTTGACATGGCAGGAGGACAGAGAGACATCCTCTAATTCAGTTCTCATGCAGGTCCTTAACAGATCTTCCTGAACCCGAGTCTACCTTTCTTTATACTGTATATCCCTCACTGTGTCTCACTGTAGGGCCAAAGGTATACAGACACCTGACCATTACTTTGTGTACATAAACCCGTCCCATCATGACGTTGTCCATGCGCACACACTAAACTCAATGATTCCACACTTGACATCATCAGTGCCTGACCTCATTAGCAATCTAATGGAAAGAAGAGTAGACCTTCTTGTACTGTAACGGCAAAATACCCATGTTTTTCAAAACCGGGTACATTTCAGATGGGACGAATCGGTGTCCCTATACTTTCGGTCACACACTGTGTCTTTTTGTTCCCCGTCAACACTAGCCCCTCCTTTACTGTATATACTCGTTTCCTCTTTACCACACTCTCATTTCCTGCCTGCCTTCGACTAGCTCTTTTAATTCCACATCGTGTCCCGTATACAGTCTTCACAAACACTCTCAGTGACCAAACACTACTAAACCAAACTCCACCTTATCTATTAGAGTTTAGATTTTGAGTATTTAATTTATTATGGTTTTCTCTTAGGATTAATAAAGTCCATCTCTATTGATTTTACCGTATATTGGCTGCAAGTGCGTTATTCAGAATGCTTCACAGAAAGCCTGCCAGATACAGTCTGTGGCTGCGACTTAAAGCTACGAGACGAACCGGGGGCCGACGGAACGCAAGAAGAAGAAAAAAACAAAAAACCGATGGGTTGTACTTTCATGTGGGCGAGCTGTCATGTCATGGTTGTGGGTGTGAAGAGGTCTCGAGTTAAGCTCGAATGTAGTGTGATGTATTTACAAAGTTCATTCATCCGAGCTTAGTAATGAAACTTCTGGTTTGTTTGTATTTTTCGAACCCATTTGAGTAATGTAGAAAGATTGTGAAGTGTTCGTGATATTGCTGATCTTTCTGATCGATGGTTTCTGCTATGTGTTGTGAATAAGCCAGCACTCGTTATATACTGTAGCGATAATATTATGGTGTAATATTACACTACTGTACGTCTCGGGCTGAGACCGGTTATAATCTTGAGTAACGTACGGTACAGTAGCCGGGTTTGAGAAACCATCCGAGCATGCTGACAATGCTATCATTTCTACTTTTGTGTTCTTGCCAGTGTTTTTCTATTGTCTCTTCGACTAGGCGGGGGGTTCATGATTAATCCCCCCCACACACCCCACCCGACACCGCACCGACTCTTAGAGCAGCACCATGCTTTGTCTTCCTACATACATACTGTAAGGAAGTTCTCTCTACAGCCCTGAGCTAGCAACAATACAACAATGGCACTGTGTATGTGTGGTATAGAAATAAAGTCACAGTGTGTGTGTGTGTGTGTGTGTGTGGTGAGAATGAACTTTGGCTCTGACCTTTGGAGGCCAGTTTCCCATTCAGCTGCGACATCCTTAGCATGCAGAGTATTCTGAGCCGCACGTCTTGCTCGGTTAGACGTGATGAATTCAGCTTGCACAGCACACCTGCGTGTTTCTCCTGCCCTCAAGGCTTCATAATTATCTAATCATATGACTCCGAGTCGAGCTGTGTAGTGTAACGGCATTCCAGGGTGGGAGTTAACAGTAACTAAGGCCAATTCCAAGATCTTGAGAGTGTAATATGAGCTGATAAGGGTGTGTGTGTGTGTGTGTGTGTGTGTGTGTGTGTGTGTGTGTGTGTCATGGTGGATTCTGATACGTCTGTCTTTCTAGACCGGTCGACCTTTTTTATCCCTCATGTCTGAGTCACCATGACTGAGGGCTCGACAAATTATCAATCTGTTATCTTAGAAAGTAGGCAAATAAAAAGCTTGGTTTGTTTTGTTTGTTTTTTTTGTTTGTTTTTTTTTTTTGCTTAAATGGTAATGATCATAATGTGTGGCGTTACGTTAGTCACGTTAGCATTTATTAAATGCATTTATTGTTTATTCTCATTCCTAGTCATTATCCGTGTATAAGGAAGTGTAGAGATAGAACATCGTGTCGACAAAATCTCAGCAAGGCACTGGCTATAATATGGAGTTGGCCAAAGCACAGTATTGGTGCTGATTTTATTTGTGTATTTATTTTTAATGTTATACATATAATACAGAAAATGTGTGTGGCCACAGAAGCTACTTCTGATGTTTATGCAACCTGGAAGTGAGCATTCTTGCTTCCTTAAAATTGAAAGTTGCTAACTTCAGTCGTTTTGATGAGAGATGTCCCCCCCCCCCAAAAAAAATTTTTAGCGTTATAAATGATACATACTTTTTTATGAGTATTGATAGTAAAATTGGTATAACCTTTAAAAATTGTTGCTTAAATAGTTTTTTTGGTAAAAACTTAAAAAGCGAAAAATCTGTAGTGTCCGTAACCCTGTCAAATTCATGCTGTAACATCTTAACAATTTAGCATTTTAGAATAATACTCTTTTTTTACGTTGATGTCTTTTCATGTGAAATTTAAATCGGCCAAGTTTCATTTAAATAACTATTAAGATCTTGAAAGATTTGAATTCAAAAAAGTTACGAACTCTACATAAAAGGGCATAGAATTGTATTCATCTACTGTGTTTCTCTTTATCTGATCAAAATATAAATGCGCAGCATATTTACAAAAAAAAATGAAGCAAGGATGGGGAGATAAGAAGCATTAAGTATTATGAAAAATAGTGTTATATGATCCTATCTGAAAATTCACTTTTTATTCACCTAGGTGAGACGCGTTTTAACACCATATGTTGGTCGAGTGTCTTTTAATGAGGTGTTGGTGTGTACTAAGCAAGAGAGTTCAATACCACTGCACTTTATTTACTGATTGAGAACAGAGGTCACCCACGAGCCTGTGCCTGCCAGACATGTAAATTAATCTGACTGTAAAAGCAAGTGCATGGGTCCAGAAGACAGGAAGCTCTAGAGATACTAGTGCATGCTGTAGTCACAGGAGGTGAAGCTGAAGTGAAATGCATTTCGTTTATATCCAGCTAGTAGGTTTCTTGTCCTCCGGTTATTCAGCAAGAAAAAGAAAAAAAAACAAAAACACTGGTGACCGTTAGCCTACTGAGCATTTTCTGGCACGTAGAAATTAAAGGTTTCAAATGAGGTCATCGCTTCCTGCTACTTCTCTGTTTTGTAGGGTTTGATTTTGTTTGATCTTCTTTGCTGTTTTAGGAGACGAACGAACAGAAACTGTACAAGATCGCCAATGAGCTCCTGCAGACAGAGAAGGCCTACGTGGCAAGACTTAATTTATTACAGGTAGGTGTAGCTGCATGTTGTGGGTCCATACATTATAGGATGTTGAATATTTCCAGAGCGTTTTACATGTTTTATTTGTTTTATTTAAGCAAAAAAGGCTTTAAAAAGGATAAGCATGTAATTTCAGCTCATTGTCATTGAGTACAGCTGATAATTGAGAATATGTTGGGACTAAGGTTTGCTAATATCTATATTACTTGGATATTACTTGGTTAATGTACGAGTATCACTATTAAAAAAGCCATAACATTTAACAATCAGCCATAACATTTAACATCATATGACATTAAACAAAAGTGCTTCCAAACACCCCTGATCTCAATCCGATCAAGCATCCATGGGATCCACCAGACAAACCACAAAGGGGGGTTACAGGTATGGTTCACGTCCCCAACAGTGGCAGCTTGGGTGCTGGGGCTTGAACCCCTGACCTTCTGATAAATAACCTAGAGCTTCAACCGCTGAACCACCACTTCCTCAACAGAATTGGTGACGTAAGATTATGATTTCCTTCAATGTTTAATGTAAGGAATGCTCCGTGTGTTCAGAGTCACATTTGATTCTTTGTAAAGAATTTCACCATCACTGTCCAAAACCTGTTTGGAAGGATATGGAATTCAGATGACTTAAGATGCAGAAAACTACTATAAATATCTTGATATTTACACGCATCCCCCTCCTCGGCCTTGTTGTGCAGGTGTTCAATGCCAAGCTGATGGAGGAGGCAGGAAAAGGCACGTTCCCTGTAGAGGTGGTAAAGAACATCTTCTCCAATATCTCCTCCATCAATGCCTTTCACAACCAGTTTCTTCTGCCAGATCTGGAAAAACGCATGGGAGAATGGTAAGAGAGGGAAGAACCCGTTCTGCTCACATTTCCCCTTTCACTCACCTTATCTTAATCTCAATTAACTGTAAACCTTTCGGATGTATATGCTGTATGCTAATCTATAAGTACTGTATGAGAAATGTATGATGGTCTTTATGGTGCATTTCAACCTTTATTTGAAGTGAATAAGCGAACACGTTATCTGCCCGCTGATCAGTTCCTCCACAGTGGTTAGGGGGTCAGCTGCCTGAAACTGTTTCATTTCCTTTGTATTGTTGGGATGTCTTGTGCAAAGCGCAACAGTTTATTTTTGACAAGCGTATTTTCCTCTTAAAACATATGGGTGACTCATTGTCTCCTTATAGACGGGTTCTGGATGTGCTTTCAATATCTGATATTATTCTATTTCATCGCCGTCACAGGGAGATGACGCCTCGGATCGGGGACATCCTACAGAAACTAACACCCTTTCTGAAGATGTATGCAGAATACGTGAAGAACTTTGATAAAGCCATGGAGCTCCTGAAGCAGTGGACCGATCGCTCGCCTCAGTTTAAGTCCATTATTCAGGACATCCAGGTGAGGTTTAGGTGCAATTCTTTCTTCTTTTTTTTTTCTTTTTTTGCATGTAATATTTGCTAGTGTAGAAAAACAAGAAGTGTATTACAAAACTTGACCTCTCACCAGTTGGTCATTGCCTCCTTGTTGTGTGGTTGTTGTCCCGATTACAGAAGCAGGAAGTGTGTGGGAGTCTGACGCTGCAGCATCACATGCTGGAACCAGTACAGAGAGTACCGAGATACGAGATGCTCCTTAAAGACTACCTGAAAAAGCTTCCTCAGGACCACGTGGACCGGCGGGAGGCTGAGAGTGAGTCATCCCAGTCAAGTCTATTAGTAGCATCTCCGCAGTCTTTGCTTATCAGTGTGTTTTTTTTGCCTGATCTCCAAATGAGGCACAGAACAAAAATGGACAAGATCACATGTCCTGGGGCCAAGGGAGAAAAGACTGGTTGTGCTGTGTAGGTGGATTTGATGGCACCGTGATATTAGCCAATCAAAGACATCTGTGAGCTCATGTATTCAGTAGAGAACAACTGAAATTGAAAAAATAGCTTCAGTAGTTGCAAGGTCTAACATTGTATATCCGATTTACACGTTCACATCATTAATATTTTAAAGACATTAAAATATGTCTTTAATATCACATCAGCACTGGAGTCATGAGCTGCCATATATAGCCATGCAACACTGCAAAACTGACATCTTGCCAAGTGATAATATTTGGAATATAGTAATAATATGACTTTTTTCTAATTATCAAGTGTTTTTTTTTTTATGGTCATGCAACTTCAACAAGAGTTTAAGTGATCTCCAAGCACATTCACAGTCATTTGATATTTTAATTTCTTTTCTTTTTTTCCCGCCCTAATCACATTTCTTTACCGAAGTTGGCAGTTCAGCAATATACTTCCAGGTTTTCATGATGTTTTAACAAAATTGCATCAATTTCAGCTTCTTAGTTGTTCTCTTTGCTTGATGCAGGCTCTTCTGTATCTCCAACTTTTTTTTGTCCTGGCAGTATATAAGATTGTTTATCCTACTTTGAGGCATTTTTACTTATGTTAAGCTTTTTATATACTGTATACTGTAGTTCCTTTCTCCAAATGTCTCCCATGTACTCCCTGATGCATGATATCCTTCGTCTTGTTTCAGAGTCGTTGGAGATCATCGCCATGGCAGCCACGCACTCGAACACTGCAATTCGCAAATCTGTAAGTGCTGTTTTTTTTTTTTTCTTCTTCTGGCTTCCTTCATGCATTTCAGCCTAATACAATTAGAGCACAGTTAAAGTCCATTACCCTCGACTTGCACCAGTACTGAATGAGCTATTTTTAGCGCCTTAGCCGCGACTCTGTTAGGATGTGATGGGAATGAGAAGTAATCCCCGATCCTGAGTGTTGCTGTCTGTTTTCATGCTCTCCATGCCGTTCCTCACAGGAGAATCTGAAGAAACTGCTGGAGATTTATGAGATGCTGGGGGAGGAAGAGGACATTGTGAATGCCTCCAATGAGTTCATTAAGGAGGGACATATTCTCAAACTGGCAGCCAGGAACACTTCAGCTATGGACCGATACCTCTTTCTGGTGAGAAATTCATGCAGAATTTATATTTATGCAGTATTCAGAGGAGAAAACTGATTATTAATATTATTTTTAAGAATTTTGAATTGCAGCACTAGTGTTAAGCTTAAAGGTGCATGCTACGTGCTGTAAGGTGAGGTCGTTTTCCTGAACGATTTTGCATGTACACCCCCTCTGGTAGAAACATGTCACTGCAAACCACTTGAGGAAGAACGTTTCATAATGTGGGTTGCTGTTTGTCATTCTTGACTGCATGGATTAATCATATGGGTGAGAGTGCACATGTTTAGAAACCGCTTTAGTCAGTATGCATAACTTTTTGAGCGCAGTCTTGTCTGGTGTGGGACATGGCTCAGGTTTTGTCAACACAGTTTATTCAAATCCTACTGGTTTTCACTGTATTTCTCAATTTTTCTACTTGTTTATGTAGTATAGTACTTTTTTTTTTAATAAACGAGAGAAAATGAACCAGAATCCAGCTATTCAGGACAAAATGGCGTCAATCATGTTCAGAAACCTCCACCTCCTCGACTAGCATTCAAGGCGTGGTTTTGCAGAGCTACCTGAACCTAGTTTATGTGCACAGTTGTTAACTTTATTGTTGCCTTTATTTTACTCCTCTATACAGTTCAACAACATGCTGCTCTACTGCGTTCCCAAGTTCAGCCTAGTGGGCCAGAAGTTTACGGTGCGCACACGAATCGGCCTCGATGGGATGAAGGTGGCGGAGACGTATAATGAGGATTACCCTCATACGTTCCAGGTGTCTGGGAAGGAACGTACCCTGGAGCTGCAGGCCAGGTGAATACCGGTTTAACTGTGTTTCAGTCGAAAGCAGTGATGGTGCAGGTAAATGTATAATGATGAAACGTGATGAAAGGTTTTTGAATTTTATTGCCGTATAACGTTGCTGAGCCTAGACCTGACCAGTTTAAACAACCACAGATCATAACACTGCCTCCCGAGGCTTGTACAGAGGGAGCTATGCATTATGGGTGCAGACCGGTATTTTAACCCATCTGAATTGACGCCATGTTTGTTAGGTTTTTTTTTTTTTGTTATAGTTTTACGATATACTGGACTGTAAACCAGATCAAATTTGTCAAATTTAGTGCCGAATCCTGGTGATACCTCTGCCACTGATGCCAGGAGTCCAATAGAGCTAAAATACCCAGGCTCTATACACATTTTTAACTCTCTCTCTCTCCTATCAATCATTGTGACACTAGCTAATAATAGGTTCCTGTGAGCACATGTAGACAGAACGCTTTCCTCTGAGTGTGTTACACTGCCACAGAAAAGATGTGGTTAGCTGCTTTCAGGAAGCACATGATGCACTTCGTAGTCCCTGGTTGGTAGCTGTCATGTAATGGGGGAAAAAAAACGGGCAATGACATAATGACATAGGAGGAAAAAATATATATATGTATTTATATATATCCTGTGTTCGATTCTCGTGTCAGGTCTGTGTGTATGGAGTTGGTGGGTTTCCTCCCATCGTCCCAGAATATGCATGATACCACAGTACAAAATGTGATTAAATACAATGCTCACCATTGGCCTCCACAGTCCCTGGTTGAACTACAGAGGTTCCTAGACTGATGAATGGATATATATATCCTCGGATTGCGAGTAACGCGGTTTGTGAGTGTGCCGCAAGACAAGCAAAGATTTTTAATAAATTTTGACTTGGAAAACAAACAAGTCTTGGTTTATGAGTACCGAGTATCATGTATCACGCAT
>JAOTRS010000036.1:28027605-28043330 GCA_028565755.1 Dinotopterus cunningtoni
TTAAACATCCCACTATATGATTATTTCTGTCTATTAAATATTTGATCTTATCCAGTTTGTGGTCTTGTTAAAATTTTATTTACAGTCATGCATAAAAGTTAGTTCAACCTCCTTTAATTTCATGTGGAAAAAAAAACATGTAGGCAATACTAAGTACCCCCCATGATTCAATAGCTTTTACTGTAGATCCACCTTTACCAGCAAAAAATCAAAGTCACTGTTTCCTGTATAACTTAATCAGTTTCTCACATCGTTGTCGAGGAATTTTGGTCCATTATTCTTTAAAACATTGCTTCAGTTCATCAAGGTTTTTGGGAATTGGCATATGCACAGCTCTCTTAAGTTCTTGTCACAGCATTTTAATTGGGTATTTACAGGTCTGAACTTTTACTAGGCCTTTCCAAAACCTTCATTATTTTATTTTTCAGTCATTCTGATGTAGACTTATTGGTGTGCTTCAGATCATTGTCCTGTTGCATTTCCCATTTTGACAAAGCTTTAGCTGTCAGACAGATGGCTTCAGATTTGCTGCTGGAATACTCTAGTACACAGAGGGGTTCGACTTATTGACTGCAAGGTAAACACGTCCTTTGACTGCAAAAACAAGCCCAAATTCAAGATTCATGATTCAAGATTCAAAGAACTTTATTAATTCCAGAGGGAAATTGCCTATGCTAGGTTACAGTTGCTCACAGTTGTTATCTAAGGAAAGGTAATAAAGGTAATAAATGATAATAATAATCTCCAAAAAAAAAAAAAGTTCTTAAAATCACCACCTTTCCACTGACAAGCTGGTTATGAGGTGTTTCTGCTGAAATGTTGTTTGATACAATTTCACTTTGGTTCTCATCTGTCTATAGGACATTGTTCTAGAAGCCTTGTGGTTTGTTGAGATGCAGTTTTGTGAACCGTAGTCATGCTTCCATGTTCTTGTTAAACAGATGAATCTTTCTCCTGGCAACCCTTCCAAACAAACAGTTCAGTCATCATCTAATTCTGCTGTCATGGACATTAACTTTTAACGTGCTCAGTGAGGCCTGGAGGGTCTGAGATTTAACTCTTGAATTTTTTGTGTTTCTCTGAGCATCACACATTCTGACCATGTGGTGAATGTTCTGGGACGTCTGCTCCTGGTAAGTTTGGCGACTCTCACTATAGAACGTTGAACTCCAAATTGTTTAGAAATGGTTTTATACCAGTTGCTTCTTCTCTAAGACCGCTGCTTAGGTCTTTTCCTCTTGTTATTGTGTTAACACACACCTGACAATCCTTGATACAGACAAGCAAACTGCAAACTCTATAAAGTTTTTTTTTTTTATATAGAGGTGTGTACACCTGCTGATAATCAATTAATCAAGGCCTTATTGTTAGTAGCACTTGGCTGCTTATTGTAGCGATGATTGTAGAAACGGTAAGGGGTACTTAGTATTGCCTGCATGTAATTTTCCTTTTTTTTTTTTTTTTTATTAAATAGTGCATCGTGAAAAAAAAATATATGTTGTTGTTTGTCTGAGGTTGTACAGTATTTGCCTAATACAAAGACCTGCTATGATCAGATGATTTTTATTGGTTTTGAAAAAACACAGAATTAAAATAGGGGGTACTATCTTTGAACATGACTGTATTTATTTATTTATTTATTGATTTTAATCAGTCCCACTTGTTCCTTTTAAAAGTTCATTAAAAAAAGATCTAAAAATATAATTAAACAAAATTCCTGTGGCTTTAAATATTTGCCAAATTTGTCATAATCTGCAATCCTATATAGGGTGAATTTTTACCTGTACATTTTTATTTAATTCTGGAATGTGACTTTTCAATCATGTGGAAACATGAAAGGTTTTAGATAATCAGTGGTGGAGCGACACGGTGGCTTAATGGTTAGGGTCTGGGTTCAATTCCTGTCTCTGGGTCTGTGTGCGTGGAGTTTGCATGTTCGCCATGTGTTCAAGACATGCTGAGTAAGCTACTTGCCCATAGTGTGTGTATGTGTGAATGAACGCGTGAGTGTGTGTATGTGTGTGTACCCTGCGATGGATTGGCACCTCATCCAAGATGTACTCCACCTTACGTCTCCTGGCATAGGCTCCAGCCCCCCTCCACCATTCATACCATGAATTACACCTATAGAGAAATGAATGCAAAGGTGTAATACTCGATATCAGATTTTACATAAATGTACCTTAGGTATGGTAAGGATAATTTTTTATCGCATTGGCTAATTTTTGAGTTATGAAGGAATATGTATGTGCGTGTGGAATATTTTTTTTAATGGCCACCATTTCATAATGAGCTGTCTCAAAGGATTTGGTGGGTTTTGTTGTGGGGGAACAAGTGGTGGCATCCTCCTCAGCCTGAGGTTGATGTCAGATTGAATCACCTGATTAGCCAAGAGAGAGAGAGAGAGAGAGAGAGAGAGGCTGATAAACAGGATGACTGACATATTCTACTTTCTATTAAGAAGGTATAAAAGAAATAAAGCACTTTGTGGCATGTTGCTTTTGGATAATAATCGGCTTTGCAGCACGTCGGCTCTTTACTATCACAGCACGTCACGTTTAGTTAAAGTCAAGTGACATTTTTTTTTATTATTATTATTATTTTTATTATTATTTGAGCGCACAGCTGTACGGACATGCGGTTGGTTGGTTGGTTGGCGCGGTGGCACCACAGGGAGGCGGGACTCGCGATCTAAAGCCAGGCGTCTTAAGCGCTCGGATCAGCGCGCTACAGGACGAGAGGCGCACACAACACGCGTGGATGTGCAGATACACTGTAGCTTGAGGAGTTCTTCTGAGAGACGTCGTCCTGTGAAAATGTGAGTACATTATTTCTATTTACGTTGACAACAAAAGAAATAATAAAACCCAACAATACTGAACAGTAGCGTTGTGTCGAGAAAGCCAGATCAGCATCAACTTAAATCCGGCGGTATGGATGACAGGTCTGGATGCTTAGCTAGCTAGCTTATATTGTGCTTGCTAAACAATAAGATTGTCTTTTTTTTGTTTGTTTGTTTTGGTCATGTTTATTAAATAGGGCTGTGTAATTGTGTAAGGATAAAACGGAAAAAACGAATAGTCAAATCGTGCTGTAGTCAGCATGCGTGTTCTGTACAAGAACAGCAGATGCGGAGAGGTGGACAAGCCCAGTCTAACAGTGTCCATTTGTAAGGCTGATTGCGAACAATGCAAGAATTAATGGAGACACTAGTGAAAGATGAAAAAAAAATATGCAGAATAAAATAATAATAATATATATATAATATATAATGCTTAAACAAGAGCAGGGCAGTGGATTAGACTGGAGCCCTGCCCATGCCGGGTACACTACAGCATACAGTGCTGCCCAATGACTCTCTCTCTCTCTCTACTCAACATACAGTGTTACACACTGGAGAGATGTAGGGAGGATAGAGATATGAGATGCAGCTTATTCATAATGCAAACTATTGTACAACAGTAATAATACCAATAATATTAAGAACAAGAACCCATGCAGAAGGTCGCGTTCATGTCTCACATCTTCAGGGTCCCTGGTTTGCTACTGAGCTTTTGTTTTGGTTTTGATTTTTAGAAACATAAAAGTGTTTACAATTAATTAAATCACAACAAACACACACACACACACACACACATCCTTACCATTCATATCACAGATGGAAACATGTATATCGTATTGTGTTAAGACTGAATCGCTAATGCGATTAGATAACTACATATAGGACATCTGTTTCCTTAAGCCTCATGCCTAGAGGTTGTGTGAGCTCGAAAAAGAAGTTGCCTAAAGGTGTACACAATAATATCCTACATTATAAGATTGTTTCAAATGTGATTTATTTTTACAGTAAATTAGTTTATTCTAATACTTTCTCTGTTCCTTAGAAAGTACATAAAGTGGGTTTGCAGGGCAGGAATTCCTGTATTTTGATCAATAATTACACCTAATGCCGCTTAGTAGACTACTACTACTACGATTAATATTAATAACTGTTATGTAAAGTGGGTTTGAATTTATGGTGACATGATTAATACAGTAGGTTTAGTTGCTTAAATAGGTATAATATGCCTTAGATGCACCAGAAAATAACTTTTCATGGACTTGTGAAGTTACAGGTTAAACTCATGATCCTCCAAACATAACTACCTCAGGTTAATCATCCCCATTTGCAGTCACTTGATTATGACTGACACTTGTCAATTTACAACCAGCCTACTGTCTTTAAATAACCCAACTGACAAACAAACAATATGTGAAGTTCCACTCGGGCATTGTGTCTAAAATACTGTGAAACATTTCACAATTTCTCACTAATCTTCTCACTTTAGCTTTGTCTGAAAATTTTATATGCGAGGACAAAAAATAATAGTTTATGCCTATTTGCTAGACCTGGCAGTTGCCTGCATTTGCAGCTCCCCGTCTATTTTATGATAGAACTCTAAATTACATTTTGCTCTTGACCTGAACTGAGTATTTTAAAAAAAAAAAAAAAAAACTTAGTGTCATCCATGACTTCCTGTTTCACAGTCACTAAAATCCCTTATTCACATGCCGGTTAGGCATGTACAGGAGATATAAAAAATGATTTGAATAAGACATCAACTGTAATGAAGGCCTTTATTTTTTCACTTTTTCACCGTCATTTTGTTTGCACATATTAATAATAATACATTTTAAATAAGTGAAGTAGCAATAATAACTTGCAATCTCCGGATGATAAGATAAACGCTTTTCTGTTGTGCCACTCAGGAGCTTCTCAAGGTTTTTGACAATTGTGTGTTTGTGTTATGTTGGACAGTGTTGCTAACCCAATAAGATCATTGTTCAGGCCAGATAAGGCGGCTATGCTAATCTCCTTAAGAAGAAGCTTTTATTTGCCACATATACATTACAGCACAGTGAATTTTTTGTCCTTGCATATCTCAGCCAGTTAGGAAGCTGAGGTCAGAGCAGCAGGTCAGCCATGCTCAACGGCCCAACAGTGACTAGGAAATTCTTGTGAACAAATTCCATTTGCAGGACATGTGTTGTCAGGGAACGGAGCAAAATTTAGGACAGTTCTTTTACTGTTAAGAAATTGACAGTGTATCCTCTTTTTGCTAAAGGTTATCCAAGAAGTTCATGGGTGCTGTGCCCATATCCCTTTATGTGCTGCTGAAAGTAGTAATAATAATAATGCATTTTATTTATAAAGCACCAACTAAAACACCCAAATACTGTACATTTTGCAACAATAAAAGATAATACATGAAACAAGAATAAAAGTAAAAACTAAAATCCACAAAGACTACACAAAATAAAAATAAATACTTAAATAGAATAAAATAAAATGCATTAAAACATAAAGCGTAAATATACTTGCTTTTAACTATGCGAATGGGCAGGCATGCTGCCTTTTGTATCATTGGTGCTTAGCTCAATTAGTTCATTTGTGCACGCCCTCAGAAATTAAATGTGACCAGCCCGCAAGATGCAATATGCTTGTAAATAGTAGGGGCAGTATAGTCAGCAGGCCCAGCACAAATGGCGGAAGGTTAGTCATAGTCATGGGGCAGAGTAGTTTAGTAGCCATTTCCCCCTGTAACTCATGCACTGTGCTCAGATGATTCAATATCATAGTATATACAGTATATCCAAGTTCCTGTTAACAGAAGGTCAACTTTAGGCTGTAGTTGGCTGTAGTTTTGTGTGTGAATAAAAATTCTCATTTGGAAGATTTATCATTTACTTATCGTCTATACTGCTATATTGTGTCTTTTGATTGGCACCCTGGTTGGGTGTAACCCATCTAGTGCCCTGGGCCAGGCCACCCATGACCCTGAACAGTATAAGTGATATAGAGAATGATTGAGTAATTCTTCATATTTTATCCTTCTAAAGAATATATAATTATTTAACTTCCAAGCTAACCAGCTGATAATCATATATTTATTACATGTACCCACAAATTATGTACTGTATTCATGTATGTGGATTAAAAAAGAAAGGCATCTGACCTTTCTGCAAAACTCAACCATGTGCCATGTGTGTGTAGGCTTTGTGATTTCTAAAGAACAATGAACTCTCACTGATGACCTAAGCAAACTGCAAAGTCAGAAAGAGACCCAACAAATATTACAGATATTTGAGAAGTCGTTTCTACTGGCATTAGTTACTCTTGTTATTTTCATGCAACACCCAGTGTTTTTGAGTCCATATTGTGATACAGTGGGAAATGTGCTGTTCATTCCTTCCTTTCCTAATTTTATGGCATCACTGAAATGTTCTGGTTGCAATTCATGCATGCTACTGTACCCTTATATGATTCAGCACCAGTCCAGAGGCTCAGTTTCTTTTGCCATTCCCTGTTTTTTCTCGTTAAGTTTTGTTAGAAATATTTTACTTAGCGTAAAGTAAACTTTATATTAATGTTAAGGATCGTTAACATAAATTAATTCCAGTCGCGTTTTCGAAAGACTTTTTTTTCCCGTCGCGTGTTTTAAATAGCTTTCGTTATGTCACGTCTAAAGAAACATCCGTCGTGCTTTAAAATAAAACGCTTCATTCTCGTCGTGTTTTGAAGGACATTTGTAATTCGTTTCGTGTCTCGCTTTAAATAACTCGTTAATTTGTACACGCAGACTACGTTTTCAATTACAGCAACGCTTTACTTAGCAACAAGCTAAAAACATTTAGACAACGCTTCTGTCGCCAACTAAACACGTCATCAACCCGTGTCCACTGTTGCTATTAGTAACTAGACGCATGCTCTGACCCGCTGTCATTGTGCTGTTCTCTGTAAAGGCACTTACGGATTCAAGTACTATGACTGGTCAACATGCCGAAGTGGGCAAAGTTGCAATCAGATGTTCTGCTTTTTTTCTTCTTCCTTATTATCAGAATGTTTATGTTGGACCTGACAGTTTGTTCTGCAACTTAAGGTAAGATCCCACTGTATGTCTAGACCAGGGGTATTCAACTAAAATTCAACAGGGTTCATTCAGAGAAAAATTTCCTCAAGCAGAGGCCCGGAACATCATTATTTCTAATCTACATAATTATTTTTATTGTGATATACAGTGGTGGAGAAAAGTTTTTTGCACCCTTAAAATTTTACACATCCTCAATAAAATAAAATCATTATCATGAAATACCTGTGGAAAGCTTTTTTTTGTTGTTGTTATTTTTATATTTTTTGTTTAGTTTTAAACACATTGTTATTTATTGACCTTGATACCAACAATGTTGAGAACTGATCTTTTGAAACTATCAAAAATATTATAGTTAGTTTTGTTTAGTTTTTTTCTTGTTAACAAAAAACTATGGGTTGCATTTGTTTGTGTTTGTCTGATGCAGCAGACTCAAAAATGCACCTTTTGAAACACACACAAAAAAATTGCAATTATTTAAAAATTAAATGGGTCTCTGAAAACACCTTTCCACCACTGTATAATCAAACAGTCTGGTAGTTGTAGTAGCATTTGCATGTCATCAACAGATGATTCTGAAATCAACTTAAGAAAGTACAAAGCATTTCAACAATATTTTTTGACGCTTAACAGTGACCTAAATACTTATATTGTCCTTTTCCTATTAAACAAGAGTGCTGCTAAAAAAAAAATCATGATTAATTTCATAAAATTAAAATAAAGTGTAGCAGCCACTTCAGTTTACCCTCTTCTTAAACTGTTTCAAATATTCTTTTAATTATATATATGTCTGTATTTCTCCACCTGACTCCTGCTCACTCGTCTCTCCTTGTATCACTCTGTCACTTGCCTCTTTCTAACCTGTCTGTAGGGTTTTTGGCATCTAGAATGCACAGATTTGTAGGGCTGCAACAACGAATCGATAAAATTGATTTAATTCGATTACTAAAAGCGTTGGCAATGAATTTCATAATCGATTCGTTGTGTCGCGCGACGCGAAGACATTCGATTATTAAAAAAAACTTTAGTTGAGCGCGGAGCGGAGTGAACACACTCGGTCTCGTGCACTGATGCTAGCAGAGTTCGGCGCCTCATAGACAGGACGGATCAAAAATAATAAAAATACGAGCGGAGGTAGAGGAAAGATACATGGCGGAGGCTGCTGGGTCTTAGAGCGCGTCTCTCACTGGTATAATCAACATCCGTGCACGCGTTTACTGTTTACTATAACACCGTGACCACGAGTGTGTGTGTAAAACATATTTTATTTTGTGTTTGTATGCGTGTGTGTACAGCGCGCGTGTAAAGCAAAAGCAAGAGACGTTAAAAATCCATTTTCTCTCTCTGCTCAAGGCTTAGGCTGCTCTTTGCCTGCTGTTTGTGTGTGTGTGTGTGTGTGTGTGTCTGTCATTGGACACCGTGCCTCACACACACAGACCCCTCCTACTTTCACCTTCACAGACACACTATTTCTCTCTGCCTTGCACAGAAACACTGCTCTGTCGCGATTCTTTTCAAAGTTAAAGTGCAGGTTAATTTGTTTTATTTTACTTTACGGCAGTGATTCCGTTAGTGTTTTTTAAATTTAATTTGGTTTTCGAGTGTTTTGGATTACAGGCCGATTTTTTTTATATTAAATGATCACAAATGAAGGATTGTTTTATTAAAAGTTTAAATATACTAGATTTTTTTTATATTTAATAACTATTAAGAATTTGTTTGTTATTTAAACAGCAGTTAAAGATTTTATGATTAAATTGTATCTTTTCAGTAAATTGTAATAAGCAATTAAATTACTTTTTACTCAGCCTAATTTGGTAAGCTTACATTTGATATTTAACAAAAAAAAAAAAAAAAATAGGCATGACATCACCGGTTTTGCACCCACTGCCTGTTAATGTGCTGCGAAAATGATTGTTAAATGTCCTTACACACCTGCACCCTGAGGGAGCTGTGAGAGCGCTCGGAGTGAAAGTGCCCACGCCAGCCTCACCAGCGCCTGCAACCCCGGCAGCTTCCATGTCCCGTCCTCCACCACCCGATTGTGCACCGCAAACACATAATGCTTGTCTGTCACAAGCGGGAGGGCCTGGAGCAAATCTAACACACACAGAAAAAAAGGTCTTTTGCAAAACATGTGCAAACTTCACACATCGTAAAGTAGAAAGTCTCTAGTCGAGTCATAATTTCACTATCAAAGAAGACGTGTTGCGCGTTATACCGTCTCTGTCTTCCGTGCCTTGCTCCAGAAAACTGACGTCGAAGCAGTAGAGCAATGCCATGACCAACGCGAGGTTCACGCTGTCCAGGGAGCCGTCAGCTTCCGCGGTCACTGTCTCTAGATGGCTGATAAGAGCGACTGTGTCGTCCTTACTAAGGGACGACTGGCATGTCCACGCAAACAGGCACTCAGCCAGAGATTGCCGGCACTCCTTGATGAGATCAGACACCTGCAGAAGACAAAGATGTTAGATGATGTCAAAGAAGATTTTTATTATTTTTTTTTATTTTTTTTTAGTAGAAATGGATCAAGAGCAAAAAAATATATAATAAAAATATGAAGAGAACCATCAACGTACTCACCTCTTTCCTGTGTTTCTCATTGCCAAGACCACGCTCTTTCTGCAGCTTCTCAAACTCCCGTGTCGAGCTGATTTCCGATACCAGGTTTAGAATTTGCTTAGTCAAGCCCTGGTTCATCAGCTCGTCTGTGAAGCGCGTGGTGAGATTGACCAAATCCGAACTACGAGAGAGATTTAGGAAGTCCAGAGACATGTTGTCAAGTCAAAACAAGGAAAAACATCTGGGTTAAAAAAATATATATTTTTTTTAAAAGGCACTGCACCTAAGCTCAAGAGTGAACGTCTTGCCATGACGTGACTGGATGAGCGATCGGAGAGAGTTGGCCATGCAGCGTTTTCCATCCCAGTACAGAAGAACAGCCACCAGGCCCCTCGTCAGTCCAGGAAAATGAGGCTGCTGGTGCTCTCCTTTAAAAACACAGCATTGATGCTCATAATACGCAACACACAAGTGGTCAATCACGCATTATTATACATATTACACTGTGCAATATATCTTCATACATGTTTTGTTCTATGACTGTTAAGTAGAAATCGTTTGTTTTGGAACTTCAATGACGTGTGTGTGAGAAAGAAGTAAGAGATTTTACCAGCAAGGAGAAGCTCTAATGCAGCAAGCTCTCCCAGGTCGAAAAGGTCACTCAGGATAAAGGCCTCTTTGAGGAGCTGCTCAGGGAGAAGTCGTGCACCTTGTTGACCTTGAATAGCAATCCCCTCTGTGCTGGCTTTCCTCACTTTCTCTCTCTGCTCTGCACTCTTTGGCTATTTAAAAAAAGAAAAAGAAAAAAAACACAGACATTAACAATGAGAAATGAACTTGTTATAATTTCACCACATTTGCATTTGTTTCTCCATAAAAACCATTATGATTGCATTAACACCACACCGTGTTCATTTAGAAATAAATTGAAATGCTGATAGTGGAATTTTAATATCTAAAACTGTTGCAAAATAATCAGCAGGGTAGTGTGATGCCCCAGAGTTGATATTTTTCTAATAATAACCAACCTGTTTCATTCTACTTATGCCAAAGCAATTATTGATTTATCAGACTACATTAAATCTTCATTTAACTCATTAAGTTTTTATAGCGACTATAAACAACCGAAGCCTGTTTGTTCTCCCTCATTTACATTCTATCCTTTTAACTGCACCTATACCTCACAGACTTAACCAGAATCATTCTTCTCGATTGAAACGGTCAGGAATATTCCTGTAGTACTCACTGGGTTTTTGAAAAGGGACAGAAATAAGGGCTTATGTTTCTTTAACTGCACATCCAGAAGATGAACGCTTTCAGACTGTCTTCTCCACACGGCTCCTTCCACGGTTTCCCATAACTCTTTCAGAGGGCCCCACAGACTGGCTCCTTCAAAAACAAACAAATACATGACTTACTTACACTTTGTGAAATCACAAATATCAAGTGATGACAAGGACACGGGTATCACAGTGTGATGCTCGAAGTCGATTCATGTCCTGTGTTCATTGTGTAAGTGTTCTCAGACTAAATAAATCACACCGACATATATGATGGATAGATCAGATTAGAAAACTTCAGTGTGGTGACAAAACCACAGCATCATCCCCAACAAAGCATTTTTGGATAAGGTCTAAACGTGTTCCACAAAACGTATGTTACATTTGGTTATAGAGAGCCTGTATAAGAGAACACCCAACAAATACTTGCTTGGTGTTCAGTTCCCTTTTGGTCGTCACCTGACATAATTTTATTGCTACATAATGAGTCTAGACCTGACCAAGTAAAACAACCCCAGATCATAACACTGCTTTCAAAGGCTTCCACTCTGCATGATGGGTGCATCGCTTAATGTGTTCCCCTCCTACCCTGACATCTTACCAATCCCTCTAGAATAGGCTGAATCTGAACTCATCAGACCACATGACCAATCGTTATGCTCGCTAGAAAATTCAAGGCTCGTTTCATTTCTGACTAGTGTCTCTTACAAGTGCTTTTCTTATGGCCACACAGCTGTTTAAGTGATCTCCATTCAAGATTTTTTTTCCTGATCACAAGTGTTCATAACCCAGTTCCAGTAACTTCAAATCTCCTTAGTTGTTTTCTTTGCTTGATGCAACCGAATAATTTGACCCCTTTTGAAATAGTGACCCTTTTTTGCCGGGTAGTGTATGTATAATTTTCAAGGTGGTATCAAAAACTTTCGAGATTAGCTCTGTTTTTTTTTTTTCCCCACTGTAAGCGCTCCCTCAGATTCCTTAAAACCTGGCAGTCCCAAAACCTTGCTTCGTCTCAGGGACATAAAGGATGTGTCATCCACGGCACGCTGATGGAGTTCTTTGCAGACTCTGATGCAATGTTCCTTTTGCTCCTGGGTCAGCAGCCCGGGGACAAACTTGGCAGCAACGTGGCGCACGTTCAAATCACTGTAACGTTGTGGATTGTTCTCCAACAATCATCATGCACAAGTTGCTGAATGGTTTTGACATCTTCAGGGGTTGAGCTCGTTGAAGATCTTCCAGTGATGTTCTTCCACTCTTGAAGCGTACGTGCCACTCACACCACCTCGAACGAGTCATTATAGCATCGCTGTAAAACTTGCCAAGTTATGTGAAACATCTCTGAGGCAGATTTGTCCAGTTTTACACAGAATTTCACATTCACTCTTTGTTCTAACTAGCTGTCCATGATGAAATACCAGATGTGGTAACACACATGGTCAGAATAGCACCAAATGCACAGCTCCTGATGTACACAGGATGATGTCTTTTGGCACATTGACTTACGAAGGTCGGTGCTCCCTGTGACTGTGTGTGCTGCCATCTGTTGGCGTGTTACAAAACTAGTCTTGAAACTTTTTGATACCACCTTGTAGTTTGTTATTTTAGAAAGTGAGTGAGCTCATCCCGATTTATTAGATATAAATGTGACAGGAGCACAGTTATATACAAGAGGTTTTGTATGGGTCCAGTAACAGGTTTGTTCAGGAATGGCTTAAGGTTCCTCTACCATTAGAAGAACGTTAGGGTTTACACCAAGGAATTAAAGTTTTAGGGAGTTAGGAAAAATTTTGGGAGTTTTATTATTGCTAAATTGAAGTAATATTAGGAAAATGTCCTTTGAAACAATGTGCGAAAAATGCAAAAACTTTATCTTTCTGTAACGAAACTTTCCAAGAATATCAAAGTCTAAACACCACATGCTCTTAGGTTTCATGAATCAATAACAAAAATGTTTCCAGAATGTTCTAGAAGTCAGTTCTTGATAACATCTCATCTTATACTTACACATGCATTGTTTAAAGTCTACATTTTAACTCAAACAGTAAATTAATAATAAAATGTATCATATTAATTAATCTTGCAGTGACAGGTTTAACCAGTGACTCTGAGACTGGTCTCTCGGGCTGTGTCCCAAACCACACACTGCATCAGCAACAGCATGCCAGTGTGTGTGTGTGTGTGTGTGTGTGTGGAAGTTTACCAATTCACGTACTTTACCAAACAAGCATAGCCATTATAAGCTACACTTGTGCAGTGTAACACACACACACACTTCTAAGTTATCAGTAGCTACCTATCTTACAATCATTCCGTCTCTTCACCTGAACACTAACACACTTTATAAACTCTGTCCTCCTGCTAACAATCCAGCGACTCGCTCCCTCATGCTAATGCTAATCACATCTTAGCATAGAATGAACATGAGACTCTTTCAGCATCAAGTCTAAACCGTTCGGTTACACACAAGTCAAATGCGTTTTATTTTAGGCAGTTTTAATAACAATTATGATGAGAAGTTAAACGATAAAACGCGTTTTTAGCCGGTTACCTGAATTTACCGCCATCTGCGCTGCCATGTCTGATTCGAGCCGAAGCCTCCTGAGGTGTCCGAGTTACTGCCGGAGTAAAACAGCGTTCCGTTCAGTTTCGGTTTAATTAATGTATCGATTCTCATATTTTATTCATTTATTTATTTATAAGTTACAAAATTCTATCTTTTAATTAATAATATTTGCTTAGAAAATTGTTCCGCTTTAACATTTTTTTCAGGCAATCAACATAACTATCAAAATCCACTGTCTATGAACAAATTCAATGAACAACATTTTTACAATTTCATTTTAAAATAATGTATTTATTTATTTATTTATTATTATTATTATTATTATTATTATTATTATTATAAACTCCACATTACTTACTTTTGGACAGTCTTTATTCAAACCTGAGTCACTTTGTGTGTGTGTGTGTGTGTGTGTGTGTGAAAAGTTACACAAGAAGGGGGCACAGTGGTGTAGTGGGCATCACTGCCTCCTTGCACCACCAGGGTAGGGGGTTTGTTCCTACTTCAAGTTTGTGTGCATGGAGTTTGCATTTTCCTCCCTATGCTTGGATGGTTTCCTCCAAAGACATGCAATTAGGCTAATTGGCGTTCCTGTGTTTGTGTGCCCTGCAATGGATTGGCGCTCTGTTCAGGGTGTACCCCACCTCATGCCCAAAGTCTCCTGGTATGTCTCACCGAACCCCATATAGGATTCATATAGTGGTATAAAAGATGAATAGAAAGCTGTTCTGTAAAACATTCATAACAGCTCTAATCTGAGATTAATCCTTTTAATTGGTTATTTTTAAGGCTGCCTCTAAATTTAAGTCTAAATGAACTTCTACTCTGCAGCAGAGGTAGTTTTGGTCTTGCTTTCTCGAGAAGGTCTTCATGAGAGCCAGTTTCATCATAGAGCTTAAAAGCGTTTTGCAAGTGCACTTGACAATAAGTGTTGTTGTCGTTACCTAATTGACCGGATGCCATATGTGTTATTTCATAGTTAATTTTTTTTTTATTAAATTCAGATTTACATGGATTAAATCCATTATATAAATTTTCTCCCATTATACATTTTATAAAGTTTTTAATGCAGAAATTAAATTTTTTTACAGAAAACAGCAAATGCTGGTAAAAATGTTAAATCAACAGATATAAGCCAAGATTCAGGCTCACTTATTTGGTCGGTCAAGCAGTGTTCCAAGAGCAGATTTACAGTAACAGCACTATTGAAACATCCCACTGTGGTTAAACTAATTATAAGCACTCTTGAAAAACTACTTATCCAGTTAGTTCTGGTCAGTGGATTGTAGTTATACTTATACTGACTGTAGTATACTATACAAATCATCTCTTCTTTTTAATTCATTCATCCTTTACACTGTAGAGGGTCATGGGGGCCTTGAGCCTATCCTTGGAGACTTGGGGCACAGACACACACAAACAATGGGCAATTTTGATACACCAATCCACCTTGTATTTGGACTGTGGCAGGAAATCAGAGTACCCAGAGGAAACCCACAAAGCATAGGGAGAACATGCAAACCCTCGATTCTGGATGTGCAAGGCCTCTGCGATAACCACTGACTTTTTATTGTCAGTATGTTTCCTGGCATCTGAAGTCTTCAGGACATGATTTTCAGGTTTGCCTGTAATATGACTTGATAAAAGTCATAACTTGATAAAAACTTAACTTGTCTTTTAGTAACTTAAAGAGAGCATGACATAGCTGCCACTCCCTTATTATTAATTTTATTTTTACTGGTATTTGTTATTTGGGTTAAATAGGCTAGTTTTACCAGAAATCACAGGAAATGCACTCTTGTAGGTTTGAAATTTAACAGATATGAATAATGAATTAATCATTCATTAATGAATGATATTATATATTAATATTTTATTAACATGAGTATTTTTTAAACTACTACCACTATTACTACTAAGAAGCAGCAGAAGAAGAAGCAGGAAAAAATTGTTATAAACAATTCCTCTAAACAAGGAATCATTTGTGCATTGAAATGATCTCTACAATAATTTCCCAGATGTCGTGATCTGCTTGTAAAGTTAACAAAACGTATTCAAACAAAGAAAAGATCTCCTTCAGACATGACCGCAACATCAGGCTCATGACAGACTAAATATAACTTCTTCATTCAAATCAGTAGAAAATCTCTAACTTTCACCCAATGTAGACCACAGATGAATGAGTTTGGTGGATAAGAATCCCCCCAGTGATCCAAAAATGAGGTGAACGCAACCGTTGCTGATAGAATAAAATGTTCATTATATATGTATACATTATCAATTGTCTTTAAATTAATTGATGAAAGATTGCCATTTATATTATAACACTATAAAGCATTATTTCACTATTGTTTTCCATGAATGAGAAGAAAAGAAGTTTGCTCACCGTATTTAGCTTGTACCCATCAT
>JAOTRS010000036.1:28053717-28071759 GCA_028565755.1 Dinotopterus cunningtoni
TACATCTGAGCAGTTGAGGGTTAAGGGCCTTGCTCAAGGGCCCAACAGTGGCAACTTGGTGGTTGTGGGGTTTGAACTTGAGATCTTCCGAACCGTAGTCCAATGCCTTAACCACTGAGCTACCCCTGGTAGCTCAGTTGTTAGCTCAGTTGTTAAGGCAGCTGGTAGCTCAGTTGGAGTGTTAACACACTCTTTTAGGTGAGATTCAGACAAGTTGGAACAACTTGAGAGAGAACTGAAGCAGTAATCTTTGATATATGGACTGCATTTTTTAGGAGTTGCTGCATTTTTAAGGAGCTGAGAAAAATACAGCCTGTCTACACTAATCCCAGCAACGCTGAAAATAATAGTCTATTAAAACAACATGCATAGAAGTATATATTAAATAATAAGTATAGGCTATTGATGCTTTTTTCTATGCTATTACAGTATTGTCAAAGCACTGAAAGAAGCTCAGTGACAGGGAAACTCCAGAATTCCCCTAGGAAAGTTATTGCCTTAAATACAAACAAGCTGAGGAGGAAACTGGATAATCCATCGCGCTCAATTGGCTGCCACATCTATATTACATTTAGTCGTCATATAATTTATAATCTGCTTCAAAACAGAATCAGAAACAAATGGTATAATTTCCGTGAAAGGTATGCCCTAAGATACCACCAAAAAAAAAAAAAAAAAAAAAAAAAAAAAACTCATCTACAATCAAAGGCGTTAAATGTGTTATCTTTATTTCTGAGAATGCATGATAACACTTCTACAAAGGAAGTTTAGAAAGAATGAAAGAAGATGCCGATGATCTTCAGGAACAGTATGTTTCCCAACTACAATAGCTTCTAACAGTTCTATTAAAAAACATGAAACCCTTAAAGAAATCTCACCTGGGAGGAGCGGGAACTCGGAGTACCTGAAAACGGTGTCCATGGTGTGTGTGTTAATGTAAAGCAGAAGTGCAGAGTAATCCGGAGCAGACTGAGCAGAGTTGAGATAACGAGCAAAGCGATACGCAGAGCTCCGCACTTGATGTTACATTGGAGCGAAGCATTCTACTGATTAGTGTTTTATTATCAACCCAACCCCGGCTGAGAATCTCTGATCCTGTAGGAGTGGCAACACCGAGGTTGCCAAGTTGCACAGATTTCAACCCTGTTAGTTTGCTATTTATCTGAGGTTTATTATTAAGTGATTGTAAATCTCTATATGGATGAGACTTTTACTTTTATTTATTAAAATCACACTCACCCTAATTTAATAACTTGACCAAGTGAAATGTGATATGATGCCCAACCTGGTAGCACAAATAAAACCTTTTCAAACTTTACTACTATTTATAGATCTTAGTAAAACTATGCTGAAATTAATTTTGTTCTAGTTCGTCTAATTTATCACTTTAACTTATACTATAACTTATCTTGCTTGAAAATACAGCATATAGGCAACATATATTAACAAGACTTGTCTTGTGATCTTATAAAAATCCCTCCAGCATGAGAATACATAAAGTAGTTTGCAAAATTGGAGTACATGTGCACAGGATCATTTAGTTGGACCTCTTGGCAGGATGGTAGACAACTGGTCAGAATTTGATTAATGAAAGCCTCACTTTTCATACGTCTGCAAGTCATTTTTCATTTTTGTTATTTTATTTGGCAGTGCATAATTATATGGAATATATTTTCCCTGGCGTACAAATAATGGAATAGAATCCTAACATCCCAATCCAACATCTTAAGAAAGAAGGAAGTAACTTACAAATCAAGGAGAAAAAAAATAATAAAAAAAAAAAAAAAAAACCCGGACCCTGAGCACATAGTACATCTGGTACCTTTGTATTATATAAAAAGATCTATAATTGGACTACCGTCTGTGGTGCATTTGCTAAATGAGATGAATATGTGTGTTCGAAACGAGACCCAGGACTGCGTCGCACAGTTTAAATGTTTCCTAGCTCCTGATAAACTCGGGTACTTTTCTCAGAAGAACCAAAAAATCCAGGAGGTTGAGTCAGAGCTATGCCAAATAAATAATGAGCTAGGATCAAGGGTGTTGGGATGGAAGTAGGAAAACATGACGGTGTGCACATCAGTGAAGTTGCATCCTGTGACTGAAGAGAAGCTCAGGCCTCGTCATCGTCACCGACCATTATGTAAGATATCGTCACAGCACTGAGAAATGTTTGAACTGATCTACTGGATTAGAGTTGTTTCTAATACTTCTTGTTTTGTGTAAGCGTTTAAATCCAGGGATCATTCATTTTGAAAGACAAAACGTTTCCTAGTCTCGTGTTTCTCAGGTATACAACAAATGAGCTGAACATACTGTACAGCACATGCTATGATTATTGTTTAATGAGTGAACATGGGTGTACTCATGCACACTACACCCACTAGAGGGCACAACTGGACACCAAAATCTATTTATTCAATCTTCCTGGACCTACTCAATATGAGAAACACTGGCAGGAACTATCACAGATGATATCAGAGCTGGAACATGTGATGATATGAAATTACTAAATTATTTTTCTTACCCTGGAATGGACTGTAAAAGGTGTGAAAACAATGCATACCGTTTGCATTTTTGACGTGAGCATCTACAATGCAAACAGCTCACGTCCCTGATTTATTCTTGAGGACAAATGAAACATGCAAACTCTATGCCTTAAGGCTGGACCGCTTCCTCTGCATGGTTTGCAGGATAGAGGATGTTTATTGTATCCAGAGGTAATTATTTCAATCTGTTTAGTTTATTTACTCGGTAAATGGTCTCTTCGGGTCATAGTGAAGCATTTGCATTTAAAAGCATTTGGGAAATGAAACTTGTGTGCATCAACAAGTAATAACCATGGAACTTATCTCATCCGTTTGATCTAAAAACATTTCAGCCATAATACAGAACAGGATCTTCTCAAGGCTAATATCAGGTAACAGTAACATTAAAAAAAGACTACTAATACTAATACTACAACTAGTAGTACTACTCCTGATACTATTAACAAATAACCCCTGCCCCAAATCTTTGTGCTGGAACTGGCTGTATCCCAGACATCTATACAAGCAGTGTCGCCTCCAGTCTGTGAAACCCTGTCCTCAGTAATTATAGACATTTAGTCCTGAAGATCACAGGTTAGTCTACATGGGGGTGTGACGTTCTGCACTAAGGAAACCATTGCTAAATAGCCCACATCGTCATGAAGTAAGTAGGCTTGAAAGTTTTGAGGAGGTATCGGTTGGTCAGTGCCAGCCTGCTTTCATGTTGTTCAAAACCCTATACGTGTACGAATCCTCACCGTTGCCATCTGCTGTTGGTTCTGTGGAAGATCTTGTGTTGTGCATGTTCAAATGCAAATCAAATAAATTTGTCCTCCAGCACCAACACCAGAATTTGCACAAAGACAAGATGAACAGGTTGGCTTGTGTTTTTTTATTTATTTTTGTATTTTAATGGTGTAATGTTCTTGTTTATGAGCGACTTTGCTTGCCTGTGTGTGTCCAATACAAGACATCTTGGTGTTACAGGAATCTGATTCTGACTATGTGAATTAGAGAATGTAAGGTCTGAAAGTCAGAATGTAAACCCACAGTCTCAGAAGCAGAAGCTCAATCTTAACGAGTCAAATGGTGAAACGGGTAAAAGGGGTTTAAAAACCCGGGTTTGTATAATTTACATGTCACTAAGTAAATGTGTGCTGGCCTGGAAATGTCTCTTGCCATAACGAACTGAATGAAGTTTCTCTTTTGGATGCATCAGGCGCAAGTAAATTACTAAATTTAATTCGGCTTACCTGCAACAGCTGAAAGTGAGAGAATTGCATTAAAAGATTTTATTTTAATGGGTAGCGCAGGTCCTGTGACATTTAATATGCAAGGAAATCACACTTACACACCGGTGGTTAGATCGACTGAGTATTTACAGCATTTCTAAAAAAGGGTTTCTTATCTATTACGACCTTCGGAAAAAGATTAAAGTGTAAAAATAATATTTATTATATGAAAAATTTCTGTTTTGTTTTGACAAAAAAAAAAGATATCTCTTAAATTTTCATAGTATAAAACCCAACTACGGTAAAATTCAGCGACTGTGACTGATTTTTCCCAGACCACTCCACATATATGATGTTTTAAAAGGTCCTGTATATTACCATTACTTTAACAAAGTTTACACAGATTTCAGAAGTCTAGCAAAGTGAAATATAGTCCTGAAATACCCCTCAGATAACACATTTGATCATATCTCAAACTTCTTTGTGTCACTATATACACATCGTTTTATTGTCTATTGAAATGAGCTCCTGCTGTGTAGTACCCTCCAGAACACACTTGAGCCGAGCAACAAGTCGAGGGAGGTTTTCCCTTATATGACGTCACATTAGAGGGAAAAATCTAACTGTCTTGTTTAAGACCTGACCAATCCAAAAATGGAAATGGAACGTTTATCTTTTGTACATGTACACTGGAGACCTGTCTGAATGTCTAAAAATGACTAAAAAGTGAATTTTGCATAACAGTTCAGCTTCAAAATATTGCTTAATAGTATAAAAACAAATTAAGTTGATAAAGTTGAACATGTTTAGGATTCATTAACTTTCACTTTGCCTGTTATGATACTCATATTTCCTATAAATGATACGTACAACACCTCAGGCAGACTGAATGCAGTTTCACTATCACACATTTGGAATTTATGGCACAATATCAACAGCCAAACAAAAGCCGTGAAACACTGACCCATTAATCATCCACAGCTTCCTTCATTACCATGTACTAAGGTTAATGAGCACATATGTGTCACAATGAGTAACCATCGGGTCCTTAAAACAGAAAACAGATGTACAAAAAAAAAAAAAAAAACGTGAACGAGTTGAGAGTTTTAAAGGAGCCTGGATGATTTCAGCAGAAAGGATTAAAAATGAAAGTGTCAGACGGAGTGGAGAGGATGGCCATGTCTTTGTCCAACTGCTTCGAGGTTCTCAGTGGGACAGAAAGTGACAGAGCGATGAAGGGAGGAAGGGAGCAGCTGGCAGTCTATTACACCATCTGACCCTCTGCCTTTCTCGTTGAGCATGCTTTAGATCTGCAGGAGGCCAAATTTTCCCCATCACTCGCCTTTAAACCCTCCTTTAACCCGGTCGTCATTTAAAACCGTTCTGGCCACCGGCTTCTTATTCATGCTTGATTTTATTATGTCTGGCAACAGACCTTTTTTCACACCATCAGTCCCACCTCGAGCTTTACTTCCAGAACCGTACACCTCCCCCTTCGAAAGCATCCTTTCCCCTCCACCCTCTAGCAGTCCTGCCCTGACTGTAATCCCTTCTCCATATTGTCCTTTTTTCTTTCACACACGCTGCTCCTTTCACCCTCTCTCACTCTCTCTTTTTTTTTTTTTTGCAAAGCTTTAGTTTAGAAGCCGAACATGCACAAAATCATAATAATAATAAAGTACAGATTTGCATACCCTATTCAGTACATTCAGCTATTTTGCAAATGTTCTGCTGACCTTCAACAATTCTGGCTGTCTACAAACATTTCAGAGCAAACCTGCCTTGAGTTTTGTTGACATATAAAACACAAGTGGTGCAGTTTAAAAAGTGTAAAACCTTGTCAACACAGGACTGTTATATACAACATCCTCTTTCTCTGGAAACTAAGCTGCTTTTGCAGGAAAATCATAACCCTTGGCTTTGGATTTTTTATGATTTAGATTTTTACAATCCACACAGTTAAGAATTTCTTATGGAAAAGGCGTTGGGCAATAAAACAGTAACTGAGAAAGAGAGAGAGAGAGAGAGAGAGAGAGAGAGAGAGAGAGAGAGAGCAGGACAGAAAGTGAAGGAGATGCAGACTGATACTAGAGGAGACGTTTACGGTATGGGATTCCAAGATTCCAAACTTTATTAAAATTTATATGCTAATTCAAACATGTGTTTGCAAACATTGTGTGGCCTTCTTTTGCTGTTTTAAAGGAAATGACGAAATAGGTTTAACTTTTAAAAACAGCTGTCGTGGCCTATTTTGCATCCCCTCCTGTCAAACGCTTTCCACCGCATGCCTGTAATGACGAAAACCTGGTAGTCAAACCTGTGATTCCATCTGTTGGTGCTTTGCACAGATGTTATCGAATGTTTGAATGTCTCCTTGACATCACAATGTCCATGAAGTTTAATTTGGCAAACGTCTAGCTTATCTGTGCAACAACTTTGCCAACTCTTTCTTATCTCATATCAATCATCGACCGACTGACCGACCCGGCAGAGTCAAGGCAAGCATGCGCATCCTCCGAGACCCCTGAAGCCAGCTGCTGGATCTGTTCCAACTGCTGCCCCACAGAGGGCAGTGTAATACACTCAGAGGAAAGCATGACCTGCCCTTCTCCATTAACATGAGCTCAAACGCCCACGATTTCCAGACACAGTGTAGCTGTGATTGCTGAGCTTCCCATCCAGACAGCAAGGCAAATTTTGCCCTTTTCACCGACGGCTGTGGCACCATCAGGTTTCGAAGACACACTCTCCTGGTGACGGGCCGAAAGCATTTATGTTACACCACTCGAGATCTGTGTACAACATAGCAGAGCTGATCTCATTGTAACAGTTTAGATCAGTCTAGATAATGTTAGTTTCAACTTCAAAATTCTTGTACAAAGCCAATGAAATGCAGTAAGCATGTAACCTGAAGTGCATAAGCGGCCTATTTACAATAAATAACAAAGGTGGAGAGAGTCTTTAATTAAAAAGTATAAAAGTATAGAATATATATGGCATAACTGTGCAAACATTAATTGTGCAGTGAAGAGGACATGTCAAAAAGATAACATGTTCAACACGATATACATATCTACAGTGCATACACATGAATGTCATGTCAATATCAATATTTCTCAGATGTATCATGTACTTTAAAGCATTAACACTCTGTGTGCTTAGAAAACGACAGCACACAAGCTGAGTGAATCAGCGTGCAGTACATACATTATTATTATTATTACTCGAATTACTTACGAATCACCTTTTCGTTAACGAAATAATATTTTTCACATTATATAATTAGAAACGAGAGTCTCTTTTAAATCAGATTCAAATTCATGGTTGGTTTCACAGGCACATTGTTGATGGCTGGGGATGCAAAATAGGCACAACACCACCTGTTAGAAACTGAAAACCAAATTCGTCATTTCCTCCAAACCACCAAAAAGAGGCGCACCCATAGTGACTGACTGAAACATACCACATGTACAGTGGAAATGCAAATGCAAATTAAAAAAAAAACAAAAAAAACTTGTGTTTCAGTTTTATTTTCCAGTTAGAGTGTGAGGAAGAGAAATTGTGCAAACACAAATTTAAAGGATGGAATGGCTGAACCTTATAAGAAATTTTCTACATTGTTAATGAACACCAAATAAATTAAATTTGGGAGCCACTTCCCCCTTGTCGTAAATATATGTATTTTTCGCGGTTGAATTTGAATTGTCGTAAATCCTGCACTCGTACATAGAACATGCGTCGGCACAGACATTTAAAGGGACATTTTCTCTTTTGTATTTGAATAAATTGCTGCCATACTAAATAAAGCTTTATATAAACGGTACTATTTACATAAGACCTAACCATCATGACAAATATTGAGAAATATGTTCTGCTTAATCAAGCATGGACTCATTCAAAACAAGGCCATTTGTCTATGCAAAAAAAAGGGTTTTCACATACGTACTAGCCACTTAAAAAAAAAAAAAAAAAAAAGCCCATTAGAACTTGTTGAAAACCTTGCACTCAGATCTGTTACTAAGCACCTCTATTTTGGCCAAATGCTCATTTGAAGCAGGTCAGCATGACACACAATGTAGTGAATAAAAAACATTAGTGACATAATCAAATCATACTGTTGAATAACTTATCTTGGACTTCATGTTCTAGAGATATCAACATGCTGTACACGCGATACAATATTTAGATAGCATCTTCAAAACTAGACAAAGACATGTCACAGCTATGCTACACTAAAAAAACATCATCCAGACATCGAAATCTCTACAATCTCTAATGTAATGTAATTCTCCCACTGATCGGCCTTTTAATAAAATCGAAATCACACGATCTCCTTAAAAAAACGAGGTCAAACGGCAAGGCTCATTGGTTACCGTTTATCAGGAGAACGCGTGGCTCGGTTGTGTCCGAGTGAAATCTGATCTGGTACCGAGCATCAGAATTTGCTTTAAACGTTAAACTGGCATCAGATACGATGTTTGCTCAGCCGAAACCGCGCCCAGTATGTCATGAATGCTGTGAATGCATGTGGTGTGTGAGTCAGATCTTGCACTGAACGTAGGGTCAAAATGTCACCCTGCTATTTTTCACATATCCAGCCAATACAAATCGGTGGTTTAGATGGTTAAGGCTCTACATTACTGATCAGAAGGTCAGCATGTCGAACCCCAACACTGCCAAGCTAAGATCATTAACCGCGCCTGCTCCAGGGGAGGTGTATCACGGCTGACCCCGTGCTCCAACACCCACTTCCCAACAAGCCTTGGTTTGCAAAGAAAGGAATTTCGTTGTGCTGTAAAACATATGTGACAAAATCTCCTCCATTTACATTACTTGCGGTATGTTTGACAAAACTTCCCCTCTTTGTGTGCGAAGTTCCTCATAGTTATGCTAATGTGTACGTGCATGTGATGTTTTGTTCGGAAAAGCTGAAACACAACATATGCTTACTTCCATGGTGCATCAGGTTTTGTTCTGTTTTTTTTTGTTTGTTTGTTTTTTTAAATAAGGTTATGACTTGGCTATTTTTTAAACAAAAAATACAAAAAACAAAGCATTTAAATATCATATGAATCTTACCGTTCTGCAAATTTCTATTCTTTGCATACGCTTCTTTGGACAGTTGGAATCAGAGAGCAGGGTCAAGACCTCTAAAAGTGAGTGCTGTGGTATCTGGCACTGAGAGATTAGCAGCAGGTTCCTTAAATCCTGTAAGCTGTGAGGTGGAGTCAGACTGTGGATTGTAGATCAGACTTGTTTTTTTTCCAGCACATCCCGCAGATGCGCAATCAGATTGACATCCGAGGAATTTACATGCCAAGCCAACACCTTGCCCTCTTTGTCACGCTCAACCATTCCTTCTTGTTTAATATTTGCTAAAAGAGGTTGAAGGTGTGTACTTGGTCAGCTACATTGTTAACGTAGGTGGTACAGTATGTGGCACAAAAACATCCATGTGAATATGTCAGAACCAATGATTTTCTAGCAGAAAATTGCTCAAAGCATCACACCGTCTCCTCCCTTTTCTCATAGTGGTAGCTATTTTTTATTTAAATTAGGAAAATAAAAACACTTTAATATGCACCGGTGTAGGCAAATCATCAGTGGCGTTATGCTGTGATTCGGACCATATGCAAAGTCACCACTCCAGAGCTGATATAAAAGCAAATCCTGATTTCTAATGTCCTGACGAGTATCACAACATAAAGTCACTTATGATTTGCCTAGTCCTCTGCATCTTAAATGTTTAATTTCCATGCTTTAAATAAAATAAAAAAGCTACCACCATACACCATACATAGTTACCTAAACAAGCATAAGCAGAAACACATCAATACAGATTCATGTTACAGAGGAAATACTATAAGAACTGAGGACAGCTTAAAACAGTGCATCATACTGTACACCACACACAATCAGATAAAATATACTTTTGCTTAATTAAACAGCAATGTAAAATATGTAGGAGAAACAAAGATTAATTGGTTTCCTTTTTAGAAAAATCTACTTTATCTTTTAAATGCATACAGCATTTTATCAAAAATAAACATTATCATTATTCACAATACAAGGAATAGCTTAAAGTTGACTTAAATGAATACACAGCTAACTGTTTGCGTCTCCTTCCGTTTTTTTGGGTGACGTAAGCGCTTCTTCATCGTCGGTGTTTAGTGGCGGCTTGCATCCGGAAGCGCGCTGTGTCACGCCAAACAAATAATTGCACAAAAACATAACGCAAGCTTTTTAAATTAATTAAAAGAAGCTCCGAGGCAGAAGATTTTGCCTCAATCATTTTTTGTAATTGAATTACTCGAGGAATCGTTTCAGCCCTACCGCACACTATAAGCCGCACACTATACGCCATACTATACAGTACACTAACAATATACACCACACTACACAGTACACCATACACACACACACACTATACAGTACACCATACACACACACACACACACTATACAGTACACCATACACACACACACACACACACACACACACACACACACACACACACACACACAATACGCTACACCACACTATACAGTTCAAAACTACAGTACACTGCACACTATACATTAAACAGAGTGTTATTTGACACAGCACAAATTTCTAACGTAGCTATGCGTCACTCTCTACACCATAACATGTTAGAACCTGCAACTCTTTGGAGACGTTGTGTCTCAACAGAGCACGCAATTATCCTAAGTAGGGAAACCAAAAGAAAATAGGAAGAAAATACGTCAACATATCCCGAGTGCTTATTTAAATACTGTAAACAATGTTGAGACCTCGTGTTGCAGACTGTTTTTCTTATTTTTTTATTTTTTATTTATATAATTCAAGATTAATGGGAAGATAAAAATGTCATCCAGGACAGAATGATAGGATGTTACTGTACCTGTCCTGTCTTGCCCATAGACCAATCTAGAGCGAATAAAGATTACCTCGCCCCATGTAGCACCGTCAGACACATATTTCGGCCCACGCAAATCTATTCTAACAGACAAAAGACACGACATAACAAGCGGACTATAAATGTACATGCTTACTTTCACAACCAGGCCATTTCTGCTGCGTAAAGTGCTAACAAAAACTGTAGCTGAAAACACAAGCCACTGTAACTGAAAACACAAGCCACTTCCCCTGCTTCTGTCACTTGCTTCACTTTAGTTCTCATCAGATAGGGTTGTACTTCCAAACGAACAAATGCCAGAGAGCGACAGATATGAGAGACAAGGAATTTCCGATAGATGATCCTACTTGTTCTGCATGTAAGCAGTACAGTATATGTGAAGACCCAGAGCATTTCCTACTCCTATCTCTAATCTACTTGACCATAATATAACCATAGTGAAGACTGATCACTTAAAATATTATACAGCATTTGGTCATGAAATAAGCCCTGAATTTGTCTTTTGTCAATAAATAATTTCACAAAAACTGTTTACCACTTCAAATTAATATTTGAATCCATCCATATCATTTATCCTGTACCGGGTCACATGGGAGGCCTGGAGCCTATACCAGGAAACTTGGGCAGGGTACAGTACGCTCTGGATGGGCTGCCAACCCTTTTCAGGGTACAAGCACACGCACGCACGCACGCACGCACGCACGCACACACAACAGGCCATTTCGAAACCAGGCTACACCACAGGGCTTTGAACTATGTTAGGAAACCGGAGTACCCGGAGGAAACTCCAGAGCACACAGACCGGAAACAAGTTTCGAACCAGCTACCCTGTAGGGGACATTGCTTTACACTAAGCCCACAAAAAATATAAACAAGATACAATTACATCAGAAAGGCATCATCAATGGAACTTCTCAAGTTTACACATCTACTGATCCGCACTATGTTAAACACAATAAACCTGTTCTTTTGGGCTTTAATTCTTATTCTCAAAAGGTGAACTGTGTGTGTATGTGTGTGAGGAAAAACATCCAGTGACTGCACAGGTTGAGATCCACTGCTCCATTATGTGTGTGTGTGTGTGTGTGTGTGGTCTGCATCACAAAGCAGTGACTGAATAGACTGAGGACCACACGATTCATGTCACAGTACAGTTATGTGATGAACCTGTGGACCGCTGCATTAAAACGAGCTCAAATAACAGCCTGACGTGTGCAAACAAAGACACAGACACAGACACACAGCCACAACATTAGGTGCATTAGGTCTTGCTGAGGGTAACCATTCATTCATGGACTTAAATAAATTATTCAATTATTAATGGTAATATTGTGTGTGTGTATGCGCATATATGTGTGTGTTATTTTTTTTTCCTCTCGCATATTTTGATAAAAATATCTTTATATTGTAATGATCACATGGTCACATGGCATTGAGGGACATATGGCTTAATGGCCTGCGCAGCACTGTGTTCAGAGCTCTATATCACTCTTGAGGTCAGTGAGTATAGCAACTGTTCAAAAAGGGTCAGGTGTGTGAGGGTGTGTGTGTATAGTCACTGTAACAGCTGTGCGCTGTTGAACAAAGGCTGCAGTATGGCGGATATATAGATTTCTTTCAGCTGTGGTATGCACCTGTTACGTCACGAGTAAAAGTTGTGCATGCATGTGTGGAAAAAAAGAGAAAGATACCTCTTAGGATTTCATATCGATGGACTGTTCATATAAAAATTATAAATGATTTTAAAGCAAGTGTCATTCTGTAGTATAAAAAAATGTATTGTTGAAAAAATTGCTTATACATAAAGAAAAATAAAATGCCTCAGCATATTCTGTTTTAAGAAACCAGCTTATCAATGCACCCTGTTATGTTTTATTCCTTACTTATTATAGCTATTTCCCTCTTTCATTAAAGAAGGTCATCATATCTTCATGTTTGACAAAGGCTGGGTCAAAATGTGACATGATGTGTTGTCTATATCTCAGTAGATTAAAAGGCATCGAGCGTCAAATGAGGAAAAACATCAAAAGGGATGAAAAGAAGGGAAATGTCACTTTTATATGGCCATTTTTTATGATGCGCTCATTGTTCTGGATTTATAAGAAGAGCGAGTGTGAGATTGTCTGAGTGGAAAGATACCGGTGCTCGTCTCTCATTGGCTCTCATGCAGAGTAAGCAGGATTAGTGCAAACCCTGAAACACACGTGTGCAAGCGCAGGCACACACTTTAAAAAAAAAAAAAGAAATACCAACAACAACTGTTCTCATTATCCAGACAGTGTGTGAGTAAGCCATCAGACTGCTGATCTGGCATTATCCATCAATACAGCCAGGTGGCACATCATCTCCCTCTCTCTCTCTCTCTCTCTCATATACTGTACACAATATTCTAACGTACTTTATATTCAATATTTAACATTTGTATTAAATTATACGTATGCCTTGAAAAAGGAACATTTTAAAATGACCAAAAACACCGCCACACTTAAAAGATGCCTTGCTCAAGTAATTTTGTGTGCATCTTCTTTTATCACGTATTTATTTTTAGGCCTAGATATTAAACTCCTTCAGTGATTTCTCAATGAGCTTGGGAGAAAGAAAAAAAAAAGAAAGAAAAAACTGTAATATTGCTGCTCATTTGAAAGCCATGACAGAAAGTAGAAAAAAAATAATCAATGTGCACCACAAATCTCAAGCTGGATCGATTACTCACACAGAGTGGATCCCCTACACGCAGACACACACACTTCACATTCCAGCAACTTATATACACAGGAGATGTGTCTAATAGCTGAAACGTGTAACGATCGCTGACGTTACATAAACCACTCCATCACCACAAACATAACATCCTGATGTTCGGTTTTATAAAAGTTCACCGGCGTTTCATTCAGCTGTGTAGCTCCAGGTTTTTTGTGAATTCAGGTCAGATTGAGAAACTCTTGCATCATTCTGTATTAGCCTATATTAAACATCCTAGCCGTCGTGATACAGCGCGCGCGCGTGAGCTCCTCCCCCTCCTCCATATCTCTCTCTGCCTCCGAGCCCTCACAGCTGTGGGATAGTGGGTATGGGCTAGCGTTCTTTGTTTGTGGCAGAACAAAAAACAACAAAGCTGTGCTTTAAATAGGAATGTCATTTTATTAATAATACCAGCTCAATATTTATATTTAAGAACATTATACCTAGAGGTCAGACGGAGGTTATACAATTTTACAATATAGCCACAGGCTGTTTTTGTTTCCATTTAAACAAAAAAAATGCTTCTATAATCTTTTGCCACACATGTGTTTGTCTAGTCATACCCCTTTAACTGTTAACAATGTCTGATATTCAAGTTTTCATGATGTGAATTAATATTATTAATTAATTATTATTATTACAGACTAGATTAATATGTGTTAAAGATGTATATGAGTGAAGAATCACATGAATAACATGATACAGCTTGTTAAACATTAATTTCACATTACAACACCAGATAAGACACGAATTATGGGAAAACCATCAACAATAATCAGAGGTGTGATGAGAGAAGGATGGCGGATAAAAATGTCTTATGCACTGGAATTGCTGTTTATAATGACAATTCTTGACTTGATTAACGAGTCCAAACGGGTCAATTTTATCCTAATGTGAATTAAATTCGGAACCTTTATAAATCGGAAAGGTGTCCACACTTTTTGCACACGCCACATTTTTCAGCTCATCAAATATTAAATATTTGTAAATTAACAGTTGCAAAAAATTGTTAGTTCCAACCAAGCAAATCTGATTGGAAGAGGGCCATTCCACGAGTGCTGATAATGCACAGTAACAACACTGTGATGTATCGTTCCTTTACTTTTTAGCAAAAGAAAACACATCTAATAACGTTAGGTCTTCCTAAACAACGCTCTGGCTCCTTAATAAATACCTCTAAATCATTCTAAATCGCATCTGGTCAATCAGTGTTCTTTCATTTCCAGGTACAACGATATGTAACATATGGCTGAATTGCAAATTGATTTCCAATCCCTGATCAAGCGGACTAATTGGTGTGTGTAACAATGGCTATATGTATGCCCTACATAATGCACTAGCTTTCATTTGACGCTCGTTGGGGTTCAAACCCCTGATATTTTTAAAATGGAATATATTAAAAATAAGTCAGATGGAATAAAATATATAAGTCAGATGGAATAAAAAACACACACAAGTGGACATTTAAAGAGAAACTCACGGTTTAAAGGACTGTCCACCACCTCCATGGTTTATTCCCCTCGCATAGTGGTAGTAAGAATTTAAAACTACTTTTACCCCTGTTAATTACACCTTCAGTTGCTAACTGTTGGCGGTCAGCTTCACCAGTTGTGGTTAGTTAGTTCCGCCATATCGTTACTGGAACAAAACGACGAAAGCTTCTCTCGTGCCACGACTGCATCAAAGCCGTCATGTACAGCACTTGCTTTCGTGTGATACTGCTTATAAATATATAAAATCAATATACAAGTTGCACACACACACACACACACACACACACACACACAAACATATATATGGGTGCACAAACTTCTACAACGCCATGTCTACTGTCATGTCCGAAGCCTACAGTATCATTATTCTGTCACTTACTCACTGTGCTTTCTAACACAATCATGCAATCGTAGCACAGGGCTGAGAGCTGAGACAGTGGAACAAACAACACCGCCAAGAGTCAAAATCAAGTCCCTGGATGCTGAGGTCACCGCAGAAATCCATGGCAACCGGAAACAAAGACTGTACACAAGCACCTCGTGCTTTCTAATTGAGCAATACAGCACATGGTGTTTTCGACTCATTCAACTAGAGTGAGAGAGATGAGCAAGAACACGAGGACTGAATTAAACCTCTGAAGCACCAGAGGAAGCAGGAAACCGTCAAACAGAGAGGAGTATCAAAGCTGAACTCGACTACAGGGGAAAGTGCATGTGGCATCAGTGTGAACAGCAGATCGACACTAATGTAGTTATGTTTAAACATTAAACACAGCATTTACACTTAACTAGAAATGTACTGACACTCTTTGTAGAATGCAGCAACATGTTAAGTTTTTTCCCCTGACAAGAAAAATATTAAATCTACCTAACCAAGAGATTTTTGTTTGGTTTTCAAGTAATAATATTTTGTGACACCCACCCTGAAATGTCTGGGTATCTTTCTGTAATGCCTTCATACCCTCCTCCATGCTGAAGATTTCAAGCTCCTTTAGATCATTAAATTATTTTTTCAAAATAGGGTTCGTGTCAGGACATGGCAGCTACAAAAAAATTATTTTGTATTTAAAGAATTAATGTTTTTGAATGAATGGTCGTGGTCATCAGTTTGGCCAAACGGATTCGAGAGCATTTACGTTATCTGGCTTTACACACTTGCAGTGCCTGATAAAAAAAAAAAGTCGTCTATATTTGAAATTACTGAAACTGGGTTAGGAACTTTTCCCCCGGAAAAAATTATCTTGAATGGAGAAATAAAGTTTTAGATTTGCTAGAGAGCATAAGGACTGGACTTTGGAGCAACAGAAAAAAGTCACACGGTCTGATGAAGCAATGTACTCATCATGTGTGGCCAAGGTTTATCTGTGGTTTCTTCAGTTGCTTAGGTCTAGTCTCATCAATGTTATGTGTCAATAAATTAAGTCAGATGACCTGACAGGAATATTCCAAAGAGTGCTTCTGGGAGTTATTTTCACACACGTACTGGCTGTGTGCTGTAATCAAAGCTAAAGATGTCTGGGTAAAACCTTAGCATGTGAGACTTTTTGGCCAGGCAGTGTATATACAGAAATGTAAACATGAAACACATAGTTCCTCTGCACTAATGCAAACAAAAGGTTCTGAGAAGTTGTTTGTTCTCCTCAACTTTTGCGTGCACTCAGTAGATAGTAGATCTAGTCAGCATGTGCATGCAGGTCCGCCCTCACTGTGCAGCATGAACGAAATGCAGTGTGGACCACAGTAGCCTGCTGACTCATGGGACTGTCTGTGTTTAGAGCAATCTGATAATAAGGCAGGGTTTTCAGTTATCACGGACACCGCTGCATGACTGCCCAACCAGTTCCACCAAAGCGTCCCAGCAAACATTCATCACTTTCTTTTCACACTTTTTTCCCCCATGATGTTGATGTTGATGATGATTCCTAATAAAGCGAGCATAATTAGTGGCATCTTGCTTAGTCATAGCAGGTTCCTGAGTAGTCATGACATTTGTTTCAGATTAAGTCATTTCAGACACATTTCAGAGCAGGCTGATGAAAAAAAAAAAAAAAGAACGACAATAATTCTGTAATTTGTCTTCAGTGACAGCTTTATACTGATCAGGGATGTGACGGATTCAGAGCCTAAACTGGGAACAATGGGTGTGAAGTGGGAATATAGACGGGGTGGGACACCAGTCTATTACAAGACACCACACACACACACATACCTAAACACACTCATTCACACCCAGGGCCAATTTCAGCTTACCCACACAGTATGTTTTTGACAGAAAACTGTTGAATCTGATGGAAACCCAGCCCTGACATGGTGAGAAGGTGTACAAGGCATCAGTTAGAAACCTTTGAGTTATGAGGAGGCTCCACTACAAAACAAAAAAGGACGTATTCGAGTACATCGCTGTGTAACTGTTATAACAAGCATCAGCATACACGTTGGCAAATCAGTGCTGCATCACTTAGGATTGTTGGAAGAGCTCTCATGATTCCTAGCTTGTTCTCAGGAACAGGACACAGACGCACTTTCTTACTTTCTCCATACGTTCTCACTTCCTACACTCATTCTATCATCCTTATAGAATCGTATACCAAGACACAAAGAAAGCTCGGAAGAAACAGAGGAAGAAAGACAGAACGACAGAACCAGGGTTGAAAGGGGGCGGAGGGAAACTAGTTCAAAGATCGCAAAACAGATGTAAGGCATTTGACGAAATACTCTCTAAATAGCAAACACATGTGCTCAGGATCTACCCCTCCCAGCCCTCCGTGTCCCCACCAAACTGAGGAAGTCACTCCGGGTACACATCGTGCACACACACACACGGTCACTGAAGACTCTCTGATCTGATCATGACAGAGGTGTGAGATGTGAGCAAGTCTGGAGTATAAATAGTTTATTCGACTACTAATTCTGTGAATTCACACTGCTGAGAAAAGCGAAACAAACTGTGTAACAGAGAGTTTTAAACAGTGCTTCTTAAAAAGACTGGACCTGAGAACAAATGGAAAATCTGATCATATCCTCGCTTTGTCAGACACTCCAGTTGAGTACATGACATGTGGTTTGATTCACTGTATCTACAGCTTCCTAACTCTGTTCCTACTCTCCTTCTCATCCCCTTCCTCCTCTCT
>JAOTRS010000036.1:28071859-28085319 GCA_028565755.1 Dinotopterus cunningtoni
CTCTCTTCCTATCTCTCTCTCTCAGGAGGTTGGTTCTTCTGAGCTGAAACTAAAGCAAGCATGTAATTCAGTCTACACATCTGTCTTTATTACTATACACTGTACTGCTTAGTTGATCACTTACAGATGCGCTTGTATACTTAATAAACCGGCACTATGTATACATAAACACACACACACACACACACAGAGGTGCAGGACAGAAAACTGACAAGTCAGTGCATATTGATGCATTAATGCTTTGTTCATCAGTTATGATCGATTTGACTAATGCAAGATATAGTACAGATGTTCAGGAGAAGTGCAAGATACAGTACAGATGTTCAGAAGAAGTGCAACCTCTGCAGTTTACTAACAAAAGCAAACGCTGGTAACGTTAACGCACGCGCACTTACATGTATTATTTATTTATTTGTTGTTATTTTTCTTTAAACTATTGTTTCAGGTACAAAACCTAACAACCTAGCATCGGATCATCTTCTTTCAAGTTACACAGTGTGAATTATTATTATTTTTTTTTACAACTAGGCGTGCGTGACCACCCCGAGCGCGAGCGCGGCGCGAGCCACACGGCAACATAATAATAGATGCGCGTGCTCGTTCAAACCTTCAATACACTTACCTTAAGTTAATTTTAATTGAATAGTTTTTTTTTTCAGCTTTTCTGTCGAAGGAGCTCAGCTGGGCGGTGGGAGACGCATGGGCTTGCGTGTTTCGGACACTTCTCCCCGGGTTTAGGTGTGTCCTCCTGCGTGTCCTGACACAGTTGAGTAGTAAAGCTCCATAGAGATTCTCAACGCATATTTAGGGCGTGGGGGCGGGGCTTCGCGCGTCATATCACAAGACCCCGCCCAGTTCTTTCACAGCAAAGGGAAACCCGTGAGTGAGCTGGGCGTGGCTCAGACGCGGTGGGCGGAGTCCTAACGGTTCCTGCACGCACACAAAAGGCTAGATGTGATCCAGCACGTCGTGCTACAGAGTGCAGTCACTTCAGTTCCCAGCAGTACACTTTATCTAAAGTCACACTAAAGAGGTGTATGAATGGTTTGTACAATAACTCCCTACCTATCTCTTTCCTTTTTTTTGATAACGTCTTATTAATCACATATTTAGATCACTCTCAAAAAAAAACCCCTCCCCCCTCTACTACTCATCAGGACATATAATCTGATGTAATTCTGCTTCCTCTTCTTCCTCCTCCTCTTCTTATTCTTCGAGTGTTATACAGTGTGCCGCGTGATGACTGAGTTGAACAGGAAGCAGACTATAGATGATGAAGATGTGTCATGCACAGGCGAAATTTCCCGCTAACATCGTGAAGAGAGAAAAAGAGAGAGAGACAGGGAGAGGAACAAACACACAGAGATAGTCAGTTAAATAGTATGAAAGGGACAGACAGCTGGAGTGATTGAAAGAGTATGAGAGACAGACAGAATGAGCAAGAGAGTGCGTGAGAGACAGACAGAGTATGGGAGAGTTAGACATAGAGAGTGAAAGACAGACAGATTTTAATCGAGTTGGACAGATTATGAGCAAATTAGACCTACAAGAGTGAAAGACAGACATATTATGAGTGAGTTAGACTTACTGTACAGTGAGAGACAGACAAATTGTAAGTGAGTTAGACAGATTATGAGCGAGTTAGACATACAGAGTGAGAGAGACAGATGAATTACAGAGATTTAGAAATAAAGAGTGAAGGAAATAAAAAAGAGATTATGAGTGAGTTAGACATACACAGTGAGAGACGCAAATTATGAGCGGGTTAGACATACAGAGTGAGAGACAGACAGATTATGAGCGGGTTAGACATACAGAGTGAGAGACAGATTATGAGTGAGTTAGACATATAGAGTGAGAGACAGATTATAAGCGAGTTAGACATACAGAGTGAGAAAGACAGATTATGAGTGAGTTAGACATACACAGTGAGAGACACAGATTATGAGCGAGTTAGACATACAGAGTGAGAGACAGACAGATTATGAGTGAGTTACACATACAGAGTGAGAAAGATAGATTATGAGTGAGTTAGACATACAGAGTGAGAGACGGACAGATTATAAGTGAGTTAAACATACAGAGTGAGAAAGATCGATTATGAGTGAGTTAGACATACAGAGTGAGAGACAGACAGATTATGAGCGGGTTAGACATACAAAGTGAGAGACAGATTATAAGCGAGTTAGACATACAGAGTGAGAGAGACAGATTTTGAGTGAGTTAGACATACAGAGTGAGAGAGACAGATTGTAAGTGAGTTAGACGTACATAGTGAGAGACAGACAGATTATGAGCGGGTTAGACATACAGAGTGAGAGACAGACAGATTTTGATTAAGTTAGACATACAGAGTGAGAGAGACAGATTGTAAGTGAGTTAGACGTACAGAGTGAGAGACAGACAGATGAATTACAGAGATTTAGAAATAAAGAGTGAAGGAAATAAAGAGTGAGAAAGACAGATTATGAGTGAGTTAGACATACACAGTGAGAGACACAAATTATGAGCGGGTTAGACATACAGAGTGAGAAAGACAGATTATGAGTGAGTTAGACATACACAGTGAGAGACACAGATTATGAGCGGGTTAGACATACAGAGTGAGAGAGACAGATTGTAAGTGAGTTAGACATACAGAGTGAGAGACAGACAGATTTTGATTAAGTTAGACATACAGAGTGAGAGAGACAGATTGTAAGTGAGTTAGACGTACAGAGTGAGAGACAGACAGATGAATTACAGAGATTTAGAAATAAAGAGTGAAGGAAATAAAGAGTGAGAAAGACAGATTATGAGTGAGTTAGACATACACAGTGAGAGACACAAATTATGAGCGGGTTAGGGTTAGGGTTAGGAAGAAAGATAGATTATAAGCGAGTTAGACATACAGAGTGAGAGACAGACAGATTATAAGTGAGTTAGACATACAGAGTGAGAGACAAATTATAAGCGATTTAAACATACAGAGTGAGAGACAGACAGATTATGAGTGAGTTAGACATACACAGTGAGAGACAGATTATAAGCGAGTTAGACATACACAGTGAGAGACAGACAGATTATGAGTGAGTTAGACATACAGTACAGTGAGAGACAGATTATGAGTGAGTTAGACATACAGAGTAAGAGACAGACAGATTATAAGCGAGTTAGACATACAGAGTGAGAGACACCCACATTATGACCAAGTTAGACATACAACAGTGACAGACAGACATATTATGAGCAAGTTAGATTTACAGTGAGAGACAGACAGATTGTAAGTGAGTTAGATTATGAGTGAATTAGACATACAGAGTAAGAGACAGACAGATCATGAGCAAGTTAGACATACACAGTGAAACACAGATTATGACCAAATTAGACATACAGAGTGAGAGATAGACAGATTGTAAGTGAGTTAGATTATGAGCAAATTAGACATACACAGTGATACACAGATTATGACCAAATTAGACATACAGAGTGAGAGACAGACAGATTATAAGTAAGTTAAATTATAAGTGAATTAGACGTACAGAGTGAGAGACAGACAGATTATGAGTGAGTTAGACATACGGAGTGAGAGACAGACAGATTATGACCAAATTAGATATACAGAGTAAGAGACAGACAGATTATAAGTGAGTTAGACATACGGAGTAAGAGACAGAGAGATTATAAGTGAGTTAGACAGATTATGAGCGAATTAGACATACATAGTAAGAGACAAACAGATTTTGAGCAAGTTAGACATACAGAGTGAGAGAAAGACAGATTATAAATGAGTTACAGAGATCAGGACCAAATTAGAAATAAAGAGTGAGAAAGACAGATTATGAGTAAGTTAGACATACAAGAGTGACAGACAGACAGACAGATTATAAGCAGGTTAGACTTACAGAGTGAGAAACAGACATATTATGAACGACTTGGACATATGAGTGAGAGACAGACAGATTATGAGTAAGTTAGACATACAGAGTAAGAGAGAGACATACAGCATGCGAAAGAGAGAGGATGAGACAGATGGACAGAGGTGTCAATCTTATTTTACAGTTGAATTGCTGTTATTGCATCTTTAAGCATAAGTGAAAAGTGTGAAAAGGAAGCGTGTTTCTCTTCAGTCTTTCTCTAACCATGCGTTAAAAAAAGGCTTCTGATGAATCCAGAGCCTATCACAGAAACACTGGACACAATGCACCATGCACTTATACATTCTCATCTAGAGGCACATCAAGTAGAAGGAAAACAGATACCCAGGAGGAAACCCCTGCACACAGAGAGACCCAAGGATCGAACCAGGCACCCTGGAGCTGACAACAAAACCCAGTACACCATCATAGCCCTACTGGTACTAGGCCACATACACCAGCTTTTGTTCATGCTTATCTCATCCTAAAACCTGTTATTAGACTGTAAAAGTTCTATATTGCGATTTACTGAGAGGATCCTTAGACATCCGTTATTAGATGAGTAAATCTAATTTCCTGTTCCTCTTCTCAGCTCTTCACGTGTCAAAACGTCTGTCTGTATCTATGGCTGGTGTGTGCATATTATGGGACAGGTGCCAAAATCATGATTTTGTTTTGTTCACACCAGCAGCAGTAATTGAACGCAGCAGTCATTTTACTTCCATCCGTTAACCTTGGGCAAAATAATGTAAATAATGTATATAACTGGAATTATGAAAGTATGACATGAATATAAGTCCAAATCTATAAATTTTTAATTTATTACACTTTGTTTTTCCTCTTGGAGACACCAAGGCCACATAGTGGTTAGCTCTGTGGTCTTGTACCCAGGGTCAATGGTTCGATTCCTGCCTTGGGTCTGTGTGCATGGAGTTTGCACTTGGTGGGTTTCCTCTCACAGTCCAAAGACGTGCACATTAGGGTAAATGGCATTTCCAAAGTATCCAAATGTGTGATTGTGTGCCCTACAATGGATTGGCACCACGTCCAGGGTGTACCCCGCCTCATGCCCTGATTTCCCTGGAATAGACTCCCGACTTCCCGCTACCTTATAAAGGATAATCATTATGGATAGTAAGAGAGCGTTTTTCCTATTTTAATCTTGAGTTGTTTCGAACTGGAAAACAACGTGAAGGTTAAACAGACTCCACCCTTTATAGTTTTAGAATGAGCTGGCTCACATCCTCGTATCACGCATGCAGTAACGTAATGGCACAACAGGGAACGTTATAAAATTATTTAACTCCAGAGGGGTGACTCATACTGTAGCTGTAACAGGCAGAGAGGTTCATCAGTAACCAAACCCCGACCCAGCAGGAAACAGATGTGGGCTGCTTCAGGAGAGAGAGGAGGGTCTTGTTGTGGGAGCTGACGAGAATGTGGGGACCCCCAGAGATTCTGACGGGAAATTCGAAGGCAAAGCTGACTTCTCGAACTGTTTAGGTTTAAAAAAGTTTAAATGAGAAATAAAAGGCAAGAGACACACACAGGATGAAAAGGTCACAGAGCCACACACTAGTACTGGGATGACAATAGCATCACTCATCCATTTCACTTCGGTCACAACTTTCCACAAGAGGGAAACTCACTTTTTTTTTTTTTATTGTACAAGTTGTTCTCACAGGTGAAGCAGAGGTTTAGACCCTATTGTATTAGTCGGTTTGTGAGTTCCCGTATTACAGTAAGTGCTGCAGGTTAGTTTGCCCTTTGACAGGAAATAACAGTTATCTGTAACTATAGCAATGTATTTGACTTCCTGTTTTGCAGTTCTCTTGAAATAATGTTTTTTTCTTTAACAACCTATAAATTAACAGTACATTCTATATTCTTTTAAACCTAACCTCAAGGCCCTTTTTAGCATTGTATGTTATCATGCAGCTGCAAAATTGGTCATGTTACACATTTCCAGCTTTGTAATTATTGTACTTATATTAATTACAGTATGAAATTTGATATTTTAATTGTCAGTGCATGGCCAACGTTTAAAAGGTTTTTTTTTTTTTTTTTAGAGTAATGCAGCACATGTTATTATCCCCTATCACCATGAATTCTCATTGGTCAGAAGGGGTGTTGATTAATTTTTTACAACAGCTGGTTAGCCAACATTTCCAGCTGCCATTTAATCGACAGGTTTATATGAACAGACTCAGGCTAAAACCCTATTGTTTCTATAGTAACAGGTCATTCACAAGGATGTGTGTGGCTGACATTTGGATAATTTTTGGACCTAGCAGTACTAGTACATGAAACAGGATATCTGTGGTGCTACTGATTAACTCTGGAACCTTTAAAAATCTCTTGCAAATATACCATCAAGCAATTATTCAAGATCAAGTTTAGATATTTTAATGTTTTCTAAATGCACCAATTTGCAAGTAATGGCAACCTCTTTTTTTTTTTTTTTTAGAAATAAACAGAACCTTGTTTTACTGCTCTGCTGACCATGTGTACATGCTCAAAGTATTTTAGAAACCTTTGTATGCTTTATAAGCAGGGGGAGGGTGTATGACACTGGAAAGGCAATGATATACACATGTCTCTTGCATGCCGTTCCTGCAGCAGTATTTTATAGCTATACATTAATGAGGAGCGGTGCACAATAAACACCAATCTGAAGTACAACACGGCGCCTTTATCCTGCATTTAAGTCCAACCACACATGTACATGAGCTAATGCAAAAAACAAACCCGGGATTCTGATTTAAACTAAGATATAATCCAGCTGGCTGGCCACTGAGCATTTTGTCATGTCAAATAATCAATAATGAATCAATACTCATTTATTTTCTGGAGCAAAATGTATAGGTCAACCATTGTCAACGGCCTTGGAATGGTATGTGTTGAACGTATCTTTATTAACAACGCTAAATGAGCTCGTGACTAGCTGAAAAAGACCTTTCAATCACAGCTAAGACCAGAGCAAGGGCCCAAGCTTTCCATCATACCCTTCTGACAAGTGCTGCACCCCCAACCGCAGTGCTTCAACACGTACATCAGGGTTTAAAGAAAAGAAAGCTGAGAGGAGAAGAAAGAAGCCAGTGTGGCTTTACTGTAAAAGCCTATACTTGAGTCAGCCTTGAGGAATGTGTCACAGCATCAGCCATGTCACGAAATGACCTCACTTGTGACCTCTATCTTATGTCACCATTCTTTAATCACACAACTGTGACTTTGTTTTTTGTTGTTGTTTTTTTTATTACTGACTTAAGAAAACTAGATAACAAGCATTTTTTAAATTTTTATTTCTGTTCGCAATCTCCAACCTCCTACCCGAGATATCAAGTTAACAAAAATCACCATCATGCAGCTGAAAAAGATAAAGGTAAAAAAGACTGCAGGTTATATGATTTAAAAAAGATTAACAAACAACTCCATTTATTAGAAACATAACTGAAGTACTAAGTACAGCGACAAAATATTGATGCCGACATTATAGCGATCATTCATCTTTAGTAATTGCTTCATCCAGTTTAGGGAAGAAGTGAATCCAAAGCCTATGTCAGCAACATTGTCCTTGAGTACCACCTAAATGGACTGTATGCACAGACATTGCCACACAAAGCCAGTTTAATATAGCAAACTTATATACTAGTATGTTTCCATGTGGAAAGAAACTGTAGAACCAAGAGTAAACCCATAACAGTAACCTGAACTAGGACTAGTTTTTTGCCCGCTCCCACCAAGGGGTCACTATGGCAGATCATCTGATCCACACACTCAACTTTAACACAGGTTTACTGCCACAACCCTCCCATTTTATCCAGGCTTGGGACCGGCACAGAATCCAGTGACTGGGGTTTGGGTGGGAATCAAACCAGCACCTTCCACATGGCAGGCAAGCGACCTACCACTGAGCCACCAATGCCCAGTGTGCCATGGTGAATTTCAGATTCATGAGTGGAAAATTTAAATATAAGGCCAATACCATAAGTAATGCAAAAATAGGACAAATCATGCCTCAAATCATTTTAATTAACTGACATAGATCATTCAAATTGCAAATGCTGCTCGAGTAACTCATCTTCTCAAAGTTACTAATCAACATAGTCTCCATCACAAGCAATGCATTTGTACCATTATAAAACCCGGCTCTTGAATCCTTTTGGAAAATCCCTGTTGTCGCAGTTAATGAAAAAGTTTAAAGAAGATAAAACATGCAGTGAGAGTCCATCAACTTCAACAAAGGGAATTTTCAATAAGGAGTTGGTTTAAAGTATGGTGCATGTGCAGCACATGTGATGAAGATGTTGAGTAGTACTTTTGTATCGAGCAAAAGTCTAAAAGTACTCTACCAACATGTACAATTTCTAAAAAAATTATGCTCAGGTTTTCATTACTTGCAGTACAGCATGTTTAATCAAATGTAACCTGCACATTTACATTACAGTTCAAAAGTAATTCTAATATTCTGAATTGTTAGAAGTCTATTCAGAACTGTCATTTTGCAGGTTTGCGTAATCAGTGTTTGGTGTATCCGTACGCATTTATTTATCTCACTTATTTATTCATATTTTTAATTTTTTTAAATTTGCACAAATGATAACGTCTGGACAGTCCAACTAGCCCAACAGTCATCATGATGGGTGTTCAGTTTTCCATTCTGCTTCATTTTAAAAGCAATAAAGTGGTGATCAATTAAGAAGATATTTTACAGTGTTGTAAATAAAAAATGATGTCTGAGCCAGTTCCCAAGAGCTCAGTTGCTGTACAAACATGCAGTATATTTTACTCATCAGGATCGCCATTACGTTTACCTCTGCAGCTCACATTTTATTATCTTACTGGTCATTTTAAACAAAATGTTTAGAGCGAGATGAGTATTATGCATCTAAATGAATAATGTCTCTCTCTCATTTTTCTCTCTCGCTCTCACTCTCACATGTCTCTCTCTCATGTCTCTGTCTTAAAATTCATGAAAACCAGCAATTCCGATTATTCCCTTTAGTCATTTTAAAGGCCTCTGCTGCCAGTGAGCTGAATTATAATTGCAACCGAAAACACTGACCATTTTCTCCAGTCGCCAAATTACCCAATGCTTCTTTTCAGAACGAGCTTTTAGAGAAAAAATAGGAGCTGATCAGTCCTTGTTCCAGACAGAACATGGAGTCATTTCTGGGCCAGAAAAATGTCACCAGAAAACCTGACATGAACAAACATGCCACATCCATTACACCGTCTTATGGTGAATCATCAGAATCGAGGACAATTAAGCAGAGACGAGCTGCTCGATCTGTATTATATGACAGTGGATGACGTAGCTCATTAAGGTAAATAGCACTGTGTTTACAGTGAATGGCTTGGTCTGTGTGCTTTAAGACAGCACTCAGTCTTAAATCAGTCCTGGTTCTATGCTGTATCTGTCACACACACTGGCTCTGTTGTGAAATACACTGATACAGAGCTTCCATCTCAAGACATGCCGAGCACTTACGCTAATGGAGCTAAGTGGAATGAATGCAGAAAGTGATGCAGCGAGTCACTGCACATGAGGAGATGCAGAGGTGATGCAATAGAGGATGGAGAAATGTTGAGGAAACACATGGTGGGGGAGTCCAACACTGAACAGCAACAACAACAGAAAGCAAAAAAAAAATACAGGAAATCATGCTAAAAGTGTCAAACCGACCAGACACACATTCCTAAAGATGGCTTGTTTCTCTAGGGTTACCAGGAGAGCCAGTAAACATGAAGTTAGTACATCACATGTGACGCAGTAAAGGGCAGACGATGTGCACAGGACAATGGAGAGCTGACCACTGACCGCTATTAATGTGCTGAATCAGCCTGACCTTCATCGCAAAACAGGATTTCCACACTCATACAATACACATTCGAATTCTGTGTTTAAGCCTTAACACCAGGGGTGGATAATAGAAATGAGTAGACAGGGCTGAGAATCAGGATTTGGATTATTTTAGAAAGAACTCAACGCCCATATCAGTGGTTGTAAGAACAATATGCAATATGAAGACGAACAATATGAAGATGTTTTACATTTACAGCAATTGGCTGATCCTATAATCCAGGGTGTCTATTTGTTCCAATAGCTGCTTTTAAATGGACCCTAAGAGTCCACTAATGATGGGAATAGCGCAATCAGAATAAAGTGCATCATGTAAACTCCTCAGTCGGGACAGTCTGATCTGATACAGCCTAATTGGAATAAATGTCAATCAGAATGAGAGATGTGGTGTAAACCTTTAATAATCCTTTCAACAGGGAAATATTGGCCATGTAAAGAAAAGATCTGAGCACTTCTTTCTTGTTGGAATAAACAGATTCTATGTAAGCATGTTTAGAGAAATGTTGAGGAAACACATGGTGGGGGAGTCCAACACTGAACAACAATAACAACCAGAAAATACAGGAAATCATACAAGTGTCAAACATTACAAAGAAGTAAAACATCTACCCAATCATAGATGAGACGGAATTCTTGAAACAAATCCTTACGTAAAGGGCAGGATTTGATAGAAACAATGGGAAATCTTACTTAACATCAAAGTTGAGAAAAAAAAGTCTTCTAAAAGCAAAAAAAAAAAAAAAAATTAAATAAACACTTTGAGGAAGTAAATTCATGTTACTTCACTTGGAATCTCTGATCGGAATGATTTCAATCAGACTGAAGAAATATTGTCCAAGTAAACAAAACTGGGCCTGATTTATTTCTAGCCCACTTAAGACTGTAGATTACACAGTGTTATTCGAGTCAGGTGATCGTACAAAGTGAAATTTTGGCCAGGGGTAGCTCAGTGGTTAAGACATTGGACTATGGTTTGGAAGGTCCTAGGTTCAAACCTCACGACCACCAAGTTGTCCCTGTTGGGTTCTTGAGCAAGGTACAATCGTAGGTGTTTTGAACATAAAGAAGGTGGATTATTTCATCAGTCATCCAACTTTAACTAAAATGCGATTGGAAGTTAAAAGTTATAATATGCAAACACTTGCCAGTCGAAGTACAAATTCCTTTTTTAGTGCTTTTTGGTTTGAATGTAAAGGTTACTTTCCTCTGTGTCTTAAAAATGGTATTTGGAAGAAAAATGGCATGAACCTAGTAAAGCATTGGATACATGAAATACTTATAAAAAATAAAAAAAAATCACAAACGCATTGCCTATGCATAGGCCTAATAAGTTTCACTGCTTAGCTATTATTATTATATTTGTTTTTATCCCTTACATCTAATATCACTGGCAGCCTTCACTAAATAACACAGGCCGAACATCTCTACAGCAATAATTCTTTAAAAGTAATGGCTGCGAGCCCAGATAATGCACGTAAATGAAGTTGGATTAGACCACAGAGCTGGACTCTTTAATTGGTTACAGAGCAGCCAGTCACAAGGCCAGTGTTCACGTCGTATCTGGGGAAGTGGCTTTAAACAATAATCAGATCAGCTGCTCCTCTGTTCAGTGCCATAACCTGCATGCTTGCAGAGGTTCATTTCAGCCGTATCGATTAAATGGCCTACTTTCAAAACATATGCATTAGTGCAATTGCCTTAAGGTTTGACCTTTTACTTAGATAATATGCAGGCACTTTATGTTTCTTAAGTTACATGTGATAACAGAAATACTGAGAAAATGTGAGAGATTTCAATTTCAAAGAAAATATTGTAGATAGATAGATAGATAGATAGATAGCAGAAATGGGAGGAAAATTTGATAAGTAAAATATTTATTTATTTGTTTGCATTTAAGGTGGCAAGACTTTAGCCATCGTTCCCCTTTAATTCTACAAGTCTGAACTAAACTAATCACATGTGGTTGAAGCACAAAATTATTCACAAAAAATGTTTAGAATTGTAACAAAATCAGTGAAAAAATGAATATTAAATCACAATATTTGTAAAATCATAATACAAATAAAATCAGCACCCATAGTACCAGTCAAATGTTTGGACACACCTTCTAATTCCATGATCTTTTCAGATTTTTCTTTCTTTCTTCATTGTAAAGCAATACTGAAGACGTCCAAAATATGCAATAATCTCATTTGAACAGTTAATATTGAGATGTATCATCTACTTACAATCTGTAAATCCTTCATAACGGCTCTAATCCGAGGTGCTGTTTGTAAATTGGTGGTTTCTGAGGCTGGTGACTCTAAATGAACGTCTCCTCTGCAGCAGAGGTAAGTTTTGGTCTTGCTGTCCTGGGATGGACTTTATAAGAGACAGTTTCATTATGGTGCTTGATGGGTTTGGCAAATCCACTTGACAATACTGTTCTTGCAAGAACTATTCCAGAACATCTGACCTTCATGACTTAATAACTACTGACTGGTGTTGTTGTTGTTGTTATTATTTACCTAATGCCGTACGTTTTATTTTATGGTTATAAAATCCCCAGTATTGTTCTAGAATGTAGAAAATAAATCCAAACTTGTGTCCAGACTTTTGACTGGGACTGTAGGTATGATGATAATATCGTATCGACTGGTCCCTCAGGATTCCCATCCCATGGAACAAACAGACAACATGCTCTAAACGGCTACGGCTACGTTTTAGAGCGTTTGACAGAAAGGGCAACTGGTTAAGACAAATGCTTGTCCCTTTATTTTCCTTTACGACTGTCTGCAATCTCTTTCATATTTTTTAAACAACACCAACTCACAATCTTCCTCTCAACATACCCTATGTGTTGCAACACTGAGTGTCAAACATGGCCTTCTTTAGATCAGATAAAAGGAGCAATATTGTCATAAGCAAAGTCATCTCAGTTGATTTTAGATTATGTTTCGCGTTGCTGTCTCGTTGCAGAATTTACTTATATTTAATTAGGAAAAAAATGTGACGTATGTTTAACCTTTTGTTATATAAAAACGATGAGGATGCAAAATATAAAAGATTGGCTGTACAATTATAGAGCATATAGAAATTGTTGTGAGATTGATACAGAATTTAGATACTTAGCGTGAATGTGTGGATACAATGTCCATAGAATGTGCAATGTGTAAAAATGTGCAAAAATATAATAGACATGTCCAAGGTGTGTGCAAATGTGCATGAATGTAGACATGTGTAATGTCCATAAAGTGTCTAGGGTGTGTGCAGATGTCTATAAAAGTGCAGTGTGCAAAAATGGTCAAGTCCTGTGTGGTGTTCTGATTGAGAGATATTCGTTTATACATTTGTGCAGATATTCAAATGTGTATCAGTGTAGCTTTTGTAAGACTTTTTGAACCTCGTCTTTATCTCGTTCATCTGTACCATGCGAGTGATTACCACACCCAGCATACGTGCGATTACCACAGGCGAGAATTTCAACATGTTTCGTAGGACTAACGAAAGAACGGAAAAACTGTTTAGCGAGAAGTCAGTTATAATGCAAGTGCAAGAGCGGATGCTGAATTCCTCAAGTACATATTTCTAAATACTTGCTGCCAAAACATAGCATTAGTGCTGATTTAATATATACACTACGGCTCAAAAGTTTGGGGTCACTTTCTAACTCCATGATGGTTCCTGATTTTTATTTCTTTCTACATTGTAAAGGAATGCTG